>CM077103.1:34191589-34267467 GCA_039619505.1 Cimex hemipterus | reverse complement strand
TCTCCCTCTCTCCCTCTCTCCCTCTCTCCCTCTCTCCCTCTCTAGCACACAGCCTCTCCCTCTATCTTTATATCTGATTATTTAATTATCGATCAATCTACATACATAATTTACCCTATTTATGTACAAATTAATCGACCAAATAAAAATCACATGTCCACGCTAAAAGTTGTTTTAGAATGATTGTCCATCTGTCGTAAAAACAAAAACTCTAGTCAAACTACTGTTTTGTTCAAATTTGTATGTGTATGTTGTGTTTAAACTAATATGTGACATCGAGAACGATCTATCAGATAAAAAATTTATGAAGAATGAGACTTTTATGATCAGAAGCACTTGTAGCTGTAATCGTTGTGCTTTATCATATATCTTAATGGAATTAAAAACCTTCCCCACTCTGTGGCACTACAAGATCGAGACTTCTCATGATGTCCGTTATTTTTAATAATAAAAATCTTGTTATCATGGTGTCGACCAATGCTGAACAGAAGCCTCAGGAGGAAGTTGTTATTGGATTTTTACTTACAAATTAAATTAAACGCCTACATCCGATAAAATATTAGAAGACGTAATCACGGCTGAGCAAATTGTCCGAACTATCCGGTAGAATTTATGCCTGATCCGTGGCGACAGACTTGATCCAGTCGACCAAAAAAGCACCCATTTATTTTGCAAACATCGGGCAATAATTCCGACGATTCGAACCTCTTTCATGGTTTTCACGATTTTCAAAGCGCAATGTCCGGTGCATTGGTGCAACAGGCCTTGCGCAATTTTCCAATTTGAAGGCTCTGACGGGGAGAGGTCCGTTATGAAAGGAATTTCTGCACTCGCGATTTCTGAGATTGTTGGCCTGTCATTCCTAATTGGTCGCCACAGCCAGCCACATAAATAACGCGATCGAGATATAACAAAGCTCCGAGGTTTCCGATAGATATTTGTTCATCATCTTTAACCCTCTCAGTTCGTGTCATATCAAAGATTATGAAACCGAACCTGACAACTGCTATCTGTGTGAATCGTGAAAACGACAACAAATCGTTCGGTAAAAGACATCACACAAGCTGGCCAGCTTTCACCTTTAAACATAGGATGTTACATGTAGTTACTAGTATAAAAACGTACACAAACAAATAAAATACACTGACGTACTATTTATAAATAACAAAATTAGCAGCGTGCTTACAAATCTAAGTCTTACACGAAAACATAATATTCGCTGCTGAAACTGAATACAACCCCGCATTTTCGACTTTGATAGAACAACTGATAAATAAGTACCCTCAATTCAACATACACGCCATACCAAGTAACGGACAACCACTATTGCTACCTCAAAACTCGCTCATACGAAATGGCAACCTAAACCAATGTCAAATACGGAATGATTAAAATCAAAACCAATGGCAAAGGAGAACATAAGAAATTCTACAAGACCAGAGAACAATGCAGGAAAGCGTACCATTCAATGCGTAAATTAAACATTTATTTCTTCACCTAAGCTATTACAATAACAACTAACTACTACATAGAAAGCCTACAACAAAAAAATAAAAGATCGGCAATGACGTAGAAGACGTCAACAACTTCTACACTGACAACGTATGTAGAAGTAAAAACGAGAACAAACAAAAAATACACCAACGGTTACTGAAACAACCTACTCATTGACCCATTCAGTTCAGGCACAAAATATCGTTCTCAAATTCATGACAACCAAAATGAGAATCATTATTATCACACAAAATACGCCAAACAAATGTGTCCAACAAAAGCATAAATAACGAACTAAAAATACAGATAGACAAGAAATGGACAAATATTAGTTGGGATCTATTTATGAACCAAATTCACATCCACAGGGTTAAAATGTGTGCCAATAACTAATTTATTTAAGTAATTACAAGTAAAAAAAAACTCACTGATAAAATAATAACAAATGCCGTTGAATCATAGATGAACAATCATCTTCACCCGTCTAAGAATAAGCCACGCGACGTCCCATACAGAACGTTTGTAGCTAATTAGGCGTCTATGATAGTTTTCAATTATTTTGCGTTTAGAAATGAACGTTATTACTGAATCAATATGAATAAATTAACTACAGCTAATAATGCATATTTTGTGCTATCCTTTGTCTTATTTTTAAAAAACGTCACAAGAGGTCGCAAAGGAGATTAATCTTTTTTAAACTGCCTACATATCTTAATGATTGAACCGATTAATAATAAGTTAAGGCAGGTTGATACACGGACAGATAGTTTTAACCAAAGTCTGCGGTTTATTTATCCATAGTGTAAATAATGTTAATTAACGTTACTCTCGGAAAAAATTGGCCATAGGTCACGTCTAATAGTCTTGCTGCTCTGGCGTCGTCCAAAGCGTCTCTTGTTTCTAGGAGAACAGGAGCCCAAATTTTTTCATGTGTAGAGGGCAGTGGCGTGTACGTAGTGAATACACGATATTGTAGGAAAAGCAATGATCCCGTTCTGGACTTGCCTACTACAGAATGGAGCAGCGGAATGTAGGGTGTTTAGCTACACCTGACGCACATTCGATTGTTCAAATGCGGGTTCGGAGGTAAAATTCCTACACTATAAACGTCAATAGACTGACAGAGGCCATTATACGAGTGCGGTCTGTAACAAGCTTCACATTCCTAACACGAGCGATGAGCACTCAAAAGTGAAAGAATATATAAGTGGGAAACGGGTAAGCCGAGAAACGCAGATGCGACTACGTACTAAATCCATACAACGTGCAGAACCACGCTTATATAAATCAATGATGAATAATGAAGGAACTATTTTAATGCGATGGAAATTACATTGGGAAAACTGACATAGTAATGGTTGGTATAAGCAAATATATTTTTCCCATAATAAATTATGAAAAATCCATCTTTCCTACTCAAATGATATACCTCCACCGGCCCCATACAAAAGCATTGCTCCATCCTATAAACAATAACCTAAGAATAGGGGTACTTGAAAACTTGTAGATTAACCTGCAAGACATAGTCAACAAAGGGAATCTTGAACACGCAAATGAACAACTCAGGCAAATCGTTTAAACTATTAAAACGCCACTGCACATAAAAATAATATGAATAAGAGAACAAAATAACGGACTGTGACAATAAATAAGCAACTTTAGACATCGAAAACACTGTATAAACTAATTTAACACCTCTACTCCACAAAAACGTGTAAAAGAATTCAGTTGGGAAAAACAAACAAACAAACCAAGTTTTATTGGAGAGAGACTGAAACATGTCAAAATGAACCAGCGAAGGTAGACAGATCGCAATGATTTCACACGAAGGGTGAAAATACAATTACTTAAACTTCAAGCAGTCCAAATCAGCTTTTCAAAGTATAATTTCCATTAGCCAAGTTACAAATTTGAAAAAAATTAAAATAAATAATGTCCAATGTACAAACTAAATATAACATATCATCTTAAATATATACATTTTATATGCGTTTTTAATATATTTTTTAAAACTTAGTGCACCATAACAATTAGATTTTAGATATTGTTTAGTCCTAGAAACGTTAAATGATAGGGTGAGTGTGGTGTTCAATACTTTCCAACAGTACTCACAGTAAGTTTTTCTGCAACGATCCGGATTTCGAGCCTCTTAGCTCATCATCAGGTTAAAGGACTTCTACAACCACGTCTCTCGACGTGCATTGCCAAAGTGAAACCGCTGATACCTCCGCCAACGCGACGTAGATTATAGGATATGTGATATTAAATACATAGGACAAAGCGGTAGAGAAATAAAAACGAGAGTAAAAGAACACTTGCCTAAATCGAGCAAATTTTTGGAATTTAAGGACCATCTAAAAGAAACAAAACATAAATTCAACCCAATTCTAAATACGAGAGTGTTGCATAGTTTCAACAAAGGGAAAGAACTAGATCGGTTTGAGAAATTCGAAATTAAAAAATGTAAAATTGAACATGGTGATAAATGTATTAATAATATAACAGATTTTGATCTACCTCCCATTTTGGATATGTATATAAATAATATCAAACCTCCAAATAATTAAACTAATTATTTTAATTGTTACTATTTTTATTCTAATATTTTTTGTGTTATAATTTCCGCGTTTCGTACATTTCAAATTGAGCGTCATTAAAAATCAGCTGTTAATTGGAACGTTGCGGTGGCGGAGGTATCAGCGATTCAGTTTGGCAATGCACGTCGAGAGACGTGGTTGTAGAAGTCCTTCAACCTGATGATGAGCTAAGAGGCTCGAAATCCGGATCGTTGTAGAACAACTTACTGTGAGTAGGAACTATCATTTTGGAAAGTATTGTTTAGTCCTTGGTTGTACACCGTTTATAATGCGGTTCTGTAGTCGATTCCTTCCTTGCTCTGTGTATTATCTTATAGTTGCAATATAATATTGATGTTAATATATATTTTTTAAACATTATGATGTTTCAGTAACGCTTGTGTTTTACAAGAAACTATGCTGTATTTATTACATTTCAGTTTTCAAGTGTGGAGGTATTACTCATTAGTTAATTGAAAATTGAAATTGCCACAAAATTATACTTTCTTCTCTACGGAGATAATCACGAGGCAATAGGTGATTTTGGCATCTTGAAGGATTGGAGTCTCAGGTTCGGAATAAAATATGCTGAACTCGAAAGTTGGCTGTTGGGGTCATTACGTAGGCGTCTGTATTGACTTGGGCGTTCTTTTTGTTAGTCATGTTGGATTCGAAGTTTAATTGTTGAGCAATAGCTTAAACGATTTTGGAATGGATTGACAGGATTACTTGGATGTGGAAACGCTTGGTTAAATCCAAAATTTGCATTCTGTACGTTAGAGATTTCTTGTAGTTCGTATGAGGTGTTCTTTTTGAAGTGGAATTTTTTATATTTTTATGCAGTTATGGGAGTAGTTTGTATATTATTCGCTTCATTTAAGAGTGTAGGTTCCAATAATACCACTTACAATCCCAAAAGTGCAAGACATTGTTGGGATTTATGTGTATTTAACGATGCACGACTGTGAAAATAGAACCAACTACCGTGGGGTCCACGAGAAGACAGTCTATTACAATAACCACTCAATTACCGCGGCCTCCTATTAAACTGTCGGAGTGAAGGTTGTGATTTGATTTCGTTGAGTTATCTCCATTTCTTGAACCATTCTTCATAACAGGATAGATGATTCTGAATGTTTTTGAAAGGTCATTACTGGGTGTGTTTTCTCAAGATGTGCATATGTGGTATGTACTGAATTGGAATTGATAGAAATTTCTGCAGTGAATTGGAAATCGGACGAAGGATGCTGCCTTGCGGAACACCCATTTCGGCATAGTAGATTGGGGAGAAGAATGCTCCGATTGGAACTTTCTCCGATTTGAACTTGAACGTTCCAATCGGACCTAGGATGAGTTAATTAAAATTACAAAATGATAAAGAAAGCCGTAAGTAATTGCTTCATTAGGTAAGGGGAATAGATGGGGCTTTAATGTTTTAAAACCGTGCATCTGGAGAAGAATTTTATAGTTAAATAGATTAACTAAATAATAAAATTCTTATATATTGTATTAAAACGGAAATATTTTTAAAGACTCAGCATAATGTCAATTTCAATAAATATTGATTTAGAAGTACAAAAATTTAAATATCCAGTGACATAATTGAGGAAAACAGCGTTTGCTATACGAAATCTGGCTTTTGTTCACTAACCGATTTTCTACACCTACACTCTACCCCCCCCCTTTGTTTTCTATTTCGACAATAAATCATTACTTAATAAATTCGTCTTTCCATTTTTACACAGGAGAGTGCTCAGTGTGGGAAAAGGCGTGAGTCTGCCCGCCCACTGCTCATTATGCGTCCGATATTGAGCAAGAAGGGTGAGGCGGCTCACAATGTAAAATTAACTGATTGGCGATTGCGACTGTGACGTGTGTTGGATGAGAGTTGGTACTTTTTTTTTTTTTTTTTTTTTTTTTTTTTTGAGGTCAAATAGTCCAAACGGCTTGGGGACGAACGTCACGTAGACCTTTAATCAGATAACAAGGAATGAGACAGATAGGTGCCTAAGATAAGTTTAAACGTTATGTTCGGTAGGCCACTTTCTGTGAATTATACGCTTTTTAACTTTCTCCCGTTCCTCTCAGGGGACTACAAAACGCCAGGCTTTTTTTCCAGGGACGGTAATGGAACGATGTGAACTAATGGCCGGGATCTCGTGGAAAGGGATCTACACATGCACTTTTCCTTTCGTCAACATTTAACACGACAATTTTTTATCACTCCAATAAGTAGTTGCTTTTGTTCCGATGTGTTTTACTGAGAATGTACGACTCTCCTATAAATTAAATAAAGCTGCTTTCAAATTGTACCAAATGTCTACCATTAAAATAAGATAATAAGCAAAATATAGAATAATTGTAAAAATTTTTTGTAAAAAATTGACAGTTACAAAGTTGATCAAAATCTCATAATAAAACGAGTTCAAATATAAAAATGTTGAATAGAGTAAGTGCGGTGTTCAATCCTTTTAAAAAAGATACCTCACTCACAGTAAGTTATTTTGCAGCGCTTTCTCCTTATACTCGGTCGTTCTAAAATGAGGACAATGAGGATCGTTAACGTCCACACATAGCCTATTCGGCTTTATCGGACGGTTTGATATTCAAGATGATAGCTGACGCACCTCCATATACGACAGAAAGTGGTTACTGCCGCAGGATTGGTGTTGAGGCAGGTCAACCCCGAAGGCCCAAGAAGACGACAAGTAGGCATTCCGCTTGTCCATTCTGAATGGTCTGGTCTTCGTTAAGCATCAGACCGTATGACGTGTGCAAAGAGCTACCTAAGCGGAAATACATCAATCTGGTGTCTGTATGGTTGTCTTGTCTTCAATGCATTTTGATGAGTTGTAGTTTTTCCAAACTTAATTTACTAATCATTCTGTCAGGTTTTATTAAATATATTTGATTTGGTCATTAAACTATATGTTTCAGGATGTTTGGAAGAGGCATATAGATAATAAAATAGAAAGTATAACATTAATTCATAGTGTAGTAGTTTAGTAATCATAATTGACAGTATTAATTATTTTAATTAGTTATACTTTTTTGGAGGTCTTGGTTGAGTGCTAAACTATTGTCACTCATGAACCACGCCCTTTGGCCTATACTCCGTTTCTCTACTAACCACTTGAGCTATCGTGCTTCGTTCCGCCCGGACTCCAACTCCTCATCTAAACGTAACCTTTCGAATGTTCTCTCTTTTTGCCATATTTTCAAATATAGTGTAATGAGGATTTGATCCTCGGCCACTTATGAAGCGGCCACGAGGAGCTGTTGGCAAAGCAAGTATTTCTCTAATCATTACATCAATCCATATATGTATTTCATCGTCATAATTGGCTTATTAATTTATTAATTACTTTAACAAATTATACTTTTGATTTAAGGTCTTGGTTAGTTGTGGTAGAAGAAAGGTTATGTTAAGATGAGAAGATGAGGAGTTGGTGTCCGAGCGGAACGATGTACGATAGCATTAATGGGTAGAGCAGCGGAGTATAAAGCCGACGGTCGTGGGTTCGAATTTCGCTCGTGACGATAGCTTTCCCTTCTTAACCAAAACCTCAGATAAAATTGATAATTGATAGATAATTAAAAGAAATAATAATGACCCTCAATCAACCACCCATGTATAAAGACGAGTTAAATGGTTCCATGGCATGAAGGCACATTTTTTCATACATTATACTGTTGACAGCTTTCTAAATAATTGTGTATTAATGTGGGAACACCATTATGTGACAAGTATATAGTCTTGATTGCTGACGAAACGCATTTTTGTAGTGTATTTCGGCTAGTAATTATATAAATCAACACATTCATTGACTCTTTACATGTTCAGGTAGAAACTCTGACACATTGTCATTCACTGTTCGGTTATGTCCAAAGGTAAGTTAGTTGATGTTATAACAATAAGAGCCCTCATTCGAATCATTTGAAAAGAATCAAGATAATTTCTGTTGAAAATTCAAGGGAAAGCACGGATCGGTTTGAAAGAAATACCACGGAGTCTCATATCGGATAGCGTATCCTTAGTTCGGTCGGAGAGTCAATCTTGAAAAGGGCTGGGGCAGGGGCGGAACGGGTTTATTTATATACGTCAGTGTGAGAGCTTTGGGGGTGGTGTTGCCGAGCGTTCATCCAAACCTCAACCACCCCCACCGGCGGCCACCCCATCCTTCGCCAATACTCGATACGCTTTCATCCCCAATTAGAAGGCTCAACACGCCCCAACAGCTCGCCTCCTTGCGCTTCCTCACATACCCCGTTCCCTTTAAATCTCGTATTATTTTCTCATGGGATGATCCTCCAAGCCGAATCGATCGTTCTGACAAAAAAAAATAAAAAAATAATAATACTGGCCAATTTTAGGATCAATTTTCAACTACACTGATTCACCCTCAGACTAATAAAAGTAGATTTTTAAACCAAATTCTAGAATTGTATATCATCAGGATGATAATTAATGTTCCAACAGTTCGGTTTATAATATTGAAGGAAAAAAGCTTTTCTTATTTTTTAAAAGCCAAAACATTAACATTTATGTACATCCGATTTATGGTCCTCCGTTACCTGCGTTCCGCTTTATCATTTTTGTTAGCGAAACAAGATTGGCATTTTAGCATTGTAAGCTTAATCATGTTACGCTAACAAAAATGATAAAGCGATCATCTTTCGTTGCTAACTTGGAAATTTAGACTCCCAACTCACCTGCGGAAACCTTCTATCTTCAGTATACATTTCCAACTGTTGGAAGCTAACCTATCCTATGCCGCCTCCATCCGATCCTGTCTTTATCTGTTATCGGTCAACCTCATCATTACACTAAATTTAATCAACGGTTTATTTATTTTTTTAAGTTTAAATATCTTGTCAATTTTTTTTTATTTGCAAGCTTGCATCTCGTTTATAAGTTGTTTATTTTCGTCCTTAAATTTTGCTACGATAAACTACAAGCAGGTCCGCTAGAGCCATTATGCTCTCTGAATAGTTTCTACCCAACAATTTTCACAAATAAATAATGGAAATAAAAACTGCTATAATTTAATCTGTTGTATAAATTTCAGTTTTGCAAAATAGTTTATTTAATTGAGAAAAACTGTGTATTTTATTAAGTTTGGAAGGTTTGGCAACCGGGCTTGCGGGTCATGCTGAAAAGCATCGGTCCCTCCACTTCACATTGAACAATTACCCCAATGGTAGGAGTTTCAGAGCCATCAAAGGCAATCCCCTCTCTCCGTATTTCTTTGTACATGCTGCTGTTCCTCAGGGTAGCGTTCTGGCCCCTACACTATACCAGGTGTGCATAGTTGACAATCCATTACATCCTCAAACCACCACACTCACATTTGCAGACTATACAAAATTTTCTTTGGTAACTGCGATTAGGTCATTTCCACTCGAAACGTCCAACAACACGTCGCACAAGTAGAATCATGCTGTAAAAAGAGAGCAATACAATTTAACAGACACAATTCACACTCGTTACATTGTCACGCGCCAGCCTGGCTACCAGTTGGGGAAGGGACAACACTCCCCCCTCATGTCTGAGGATAGAGTAGGGCTCAGAGTTCAGGTGTGCAAAAGATTTTCCTGGAGCTAGAAGGGTGCCTACAGGGCCGACATACAAAACAAACGTTTCGTGTTGCTTGACGTCGAATTTAGTTTTATCCTTAAACTCGTTATCTAATATTGGTGCTGGAGAAGACAGTAAATTGATAATTTTCATTGTGAATAGTTTCATTTTCATTTGTCTTATTAAAAGGTTTTATTTTGTTTTAATTTCAAGAATTTTAGTTTTTTAATAACTTTCTTACTACTATAGGTATATCTTTTATTAACAGTCAGAATAGTTCCGAGAAATAGGCAGGGGCATCTCACACGATATTACACAAGATATTAAAGCCTCCTTTTTTTTTCTTTTTTTAATGTATTGACGCAATTCGTAAATTTTGATAATTTAAAATACTGTTGTGAGGCGCACTCTTCCTTATTGATGTTAGATACAGTAGATAATACAGATAGAACAACCAATGATCAAAACAACACTCTTTTGTGCGTGTTATGCAGCATTAATTGCGAAGCCGATAAATGTTCTACGTGTTCGGTTTGCCAACCATTTTACCAATGTAATAATCTTTCAACGTGAGAGAACTGGGTCAAAATGAGCGCACGACAATTGAAGACGAAATACAAACATTAAGACTCCAATTACCGGAATTAACAAATGAACATAATAACTAAAAGAATGAAGATTCGGGCTATCGCGGAAATCCGCAAATAATTTGAGAAATTCCGTTCTACATCAAAAAAAGGGAGGGACATCTCACAACATTCGCTCTCGGTAAAAAGATTGCTTCGGTCAACTTTAATAATATTCTTTTCCAACTGTTATCAAAGTTTGGTACCTCGGACCGTTTGACAGGGAATCTTCACGCACGACTGAGAAGAGATGATACAGGGCTCTCGAACGAATTTTCGAGGACCGTTTTATTAACCTCTCAAAATAAAAGCCTGCTTAACATCATAAGTAAGTCGGTATGGACTTACAGACTGGAAGTTCAGCAGAACATTCGAACATACAATGCTTTCCAACAGCCCAATCCTTAATCTTACAGACCTACTAGGGAGCACATCGCAGCCAAGCTCCAGTTTTTGTATTGTCTGCAAACACATGAGCATTACTCTGGTGGAAAATAATCGCCTTATGCTTAACGTATACGTAATCAAGCGTACACTTGAAATTTCGGGTGACGACAAAATGTACGGACCAGAACTACGCTCTATGGATATTGCGATGAGGTCGTGGCTGTGTTGCAATTTTCCATTGAGTAATAAAAAACAGTACTATTGCTTCAATAGGGATAAGATGGTATTATTAAAAACCCTATGGACTTACGTTACATGCCAATGCGTAAAGAAACCCCTGCTAATTTCAGCAAATGAACAACATAGTTTTCTTGGAATGGTGCGGATGTAATACACCTTTTAAAGTTGATAACGGTGTGTAGCTGCCTTTTCCTCAAAATATTTCTAACCAACATGGTTTGAACGACCATTTCAATACCAGTTATCAATAGGTTTTAAAAACTGGTCTACATTATGTTTTAGGAGATAATCACATTGAAGAGCTGTCCAATAAACTTTTTTCGGTCAACTTGTGAGTTCCTTAATATTGCTCCAGCAAACAAGTCTTGCTAATTTATGCGCATTTATGAAATATTTACTAGCTTTCATGGTCCGCTTGGCCAATTAATATCTTTCAATTAACTAAGGTTTTTAGTTGAGATAAAAAAGATAAAAGTCAGTGTCACGAGAGGGATATCGAGGTAACGATAGCCTAAGTGGTAGAGATGTGGCATATCTAGCCCCCCCGTAAAATCGTGGGTTCGAATCCCGCTCGTGACACTGAGTTTATAAAATATGTAGTCTCTAAGCGATGCTCTTATCGTGGAGTGTGAATTGTTATTAGTTTGTGTTAGAATTTTTCCTTTGCGTAATAAAAAACGTTCCAGACTTATGTTAAATATCAATGAATAGTTCGCCACTGAGCAACGTCCCAATGGAAGCTTGCTGAATTCAATAATAAAAAAACCCGGTAAGAACAATACACACAATTTAAACTCGAAAAACATGCGAGAGAGCATAAAGAGATGGACCATAGGAAAGTTACTTAAAATATCTTTTTAACTCGAAACATAGTTGACGTTCGTTTTAATCAGCATAAAATCTACGAATAAATTTTTTGATAAAATCAAAATAGAATATTTTCCTTTTAAAAATTTCCGAATTTTTTATTAAAAAGATGCGAACAACTCAGACCCCTCTCAACTTCATATAATTACACAAACCGTACTTCGGTCACAAAATTAAAACCGGAGAAGGTTAGAAGAAATATAAAGTAAAATGTTTGAGGGAGTTTTGTTGAATTCATACTTACTCTTCTCACCTTATCATGACATAAAATCTCACATTTGAAATAGTCTTAAAGAAAAGCAGCTTCCAATTCCTGTACTAACGTTAAAGTTATATAAATTGGGGCGGAGTTTGAATTTTTAAGAGTAGATTTTGAAAACAAAATGTCTCCGGTTTATCCAGCCGACAGATGTATATTCTTTATTGCTATTAAAATACGTATTTTTGAGCTTTATTTGTAGACCTCATCGGAATATACCTAGAAGATAGTTCTGCTCTGGAATTTTTCTAAAGTCTCCCTGGATTTTGATTGCGTAAATCATGTTAAAATCTTACCTATCAAACCGTTTCTTCCAAGTTACGTCCGAATATCAAACTCTACGATCTATACTCTCTGGTGACTGAGTATCTAAGTTCGATAATTTCCACACCCGTACATGAATTCACTCGACACCTTAAAGCAAACCTTTGATAACGTTATAGCAATTTCATGATCCATGTTCTTCTCACCAAGATAAGTCTACTTTCTTTTTTAAAAACCTTATTCCCGACATAAATATAGAATAAAAATCAATGAACACAAAACCCATACACGCAAAAGAAATATTCTCTTCCTATATTTGAATGAAGTTTCATTTCCTCTTCAAGATCGCGTTAAATATGGTGGATTGTTCATTGGAAACAGGTCAACCTGGAATTCATATACGCTGCATCAAATCGTCAGTCATAGATCATGGTCATACATTCAAGAATTGTTATTTACAAAAAAAAAAAATACTTTACACAACTTTTAAAGCTCCTATAAAAACTTGACAGTTGGAACTTCACGAGACTACTAAAAAGTAAAAATCATAATTAACAATATTCCTTGGACTAGTCACAAATCTTTCTTCCCCCGATCAGGAGATGCTCGTTGCTTCGTTAGTAATCATACTTACCAGTTACTAACCTGGTTAACACCAGATTCTTCTAATGTGCTGTAAGTTATTTCTTCATTCGGTGACCTTTCCACTCATATACTTCGTATCAATCTTGTAGTAAGTTGAGGCGTCGCTCTCCTCTCGATGAACTGCGCAGGATTTTCTGATACATAACCAGTTCCAGACTGGCATCCCACAAAGAAGCATTCTTGGTTCTATTTATTTGTCAATCAGCCTATCTCTCCCAACACTATTCACACAAACTACGCGGACCATATAGCGCAATTATATTGCCTAACTTCAACTTCAATCCATTATCCAGGAGCATCGTGAGGTCTTGAGGTCTGAATCTCACACGACTCTAAATTATCAAACTAACACTGTAATCATTACTTCCAACTACATATACACAAAGAGCAAAACTCTACACTACCATTTAATGTCCAACGACCCAAAGCACTCCGATCGTAGGTGCTACAAAGAATACTCCAGTCTCCTTCGCTTCAAAGATTGATCCATCAGCATCTATTCGTATAAAAAGTCTGTACATATCACTTTTTATTTCCTAAAATTTGTGTAATTTGTGAATCACACCTATCTAAGAAAAACCGGCTTTATTTGACAGATGATGTTTTATTAGATTTCTTTGTATGAGCTGTGATAAAACTGTCAATTACTACAGAATATTTTGATTTTACTTACTGCCGTAATCTGGCGTGCTGATCTGTATGTATAGCTAGATTTTTGTTAAACCGTGAACGCAGTTTTAAAATGGTGACGAAATTTGTGTAGACAGATTGCGCGTTATACCGTTTTAATCAACCAGGAATTAAATTTATTTCCTATTTTTTGTTTAACGATTTCCCAAGGGGCTCTTTAAGGGCGGGAGGTAATTAAAAAGTGTTGCGGCCCCGTTTCTAAAGACGTTTAAAATAAAGGCAAACCACTTTTCCGAATCTTTCTATTTTTCCGTTCTTTTTTAAAAGGAGAAGGTTTGAGGCGACGCCCCCAGTACCACCAAACTCCGCCGACACCCCCCCCCCGGTACTTTTTAACTATTATTATTACGGTATTAATTGCGATTTTTAGCACTTATTGAACTCGCGACGGATCGAGTTTATAGAGAAAATCTCGAATGAGGAAAGTTCGAGCCAGGGAGCTGATGAAAAGAAAGATCTCTCTTATTTGGCTTGATTTAACTTCCCGGCGAAACTTTTAATGAAAAGGACCGACGTAACAGGCCGTTCTTGTACGTTTTGAGGACTTAACTGGCCCTCTACAGATAAAATCGGAAACGATTGACATTCATCGCTTAAATCAAAACGGATTTATGCCTTGCGTGCCAAGAATTTCATATAGCGAAAGCTTGATTGAAACGGTTAAAAACCCAATCGTTCACCTCAATTCGCTATACTTCAGTTTGAAACTTCTGATCTTACGTTTTAATTAATATGCAATATTTATCATAAATATGATCGCTTTGTATACTAAACTTCCTAAATTTATATACTAACACCATGGAATCAGACATATGGTTATTCCTTCTTGTCAATTTTGAGTGTTTAATCAGTAATGTCCAATACTGTTTTTAAACCAATTTTGAAGTGCTTTAAGTAAGAAATGCCAGTTTATCCATGCAGTTGTCTTAATTAATTACGTAACACACATCCCACCCTTTCTGGTTAGTCCATTCCACACAAACTCAAATTTTTCGACGGTTTCCGTATTCCTGTATGACATTCTCAATAATTCTTTCACTCTCTCCTAAAATAAATCTTTATCTATTTAACAGTATTTGCGTTCTTTCTCCCCTCTTTCTCCATAACACATTAAACAATTTAAAAAAATTAATACATTCAAAGTAAACTTCAAAAATAATTGTTGCAAATGTTATGATAGGTGAAATAGATGTATTTCTTTTACTTAAATTATACTTAAATTAAAGTTTTTACAGCGGTTTTGGTTTTTAATTTTGTTGTAGTGCACTTTCCTTTGTAACTAATAATATTAGTTATTACAGTGTAAGTTACCTTACGAACTACTAAAGAATAATTTTTATTGCTATATATATTTTTTGTTTGTTTTTGTTATCCGTTTATAGCAAATCCTAAAGTCTGAGTCAAGAGTTAACCAATATCGAATGTTGTTTGACATTTATTAACGTTTGAATGTTTTCCCGTCGTGTTCAAAAGCCCATCTGTGTAAATCGTATTTGTAGCCAATTCGATTTGAATGTCATTTTGCCGGGAGGAGGGCGGATTGAAATTCCCCGCTTGGTCGGGGACGGGAGTATGAACTTTTCTCAGTTTTTCGTTTTCCTCGGTTTCCATACTCGATACATGTCCACCCGGTGATTGCCAATGATCGAAATCAATAGACAAAAGAATGAATAAAGAAGAGCAATCCTTCTCGGCAAATCGATTATTGATTAGAAGTGGGTGACTCATTAGAATCTCATATCCGGAAGTTATTGAGGCTTCGTTACCCTCGTTCAACCCCTGTTTACCACTTCGGCCTAAATACCAACATTCAACTAGTTGATTGACGCCTGTCGGCTAATTAAATAAAGTTAGCTTAAGACAAATACGTAACGATCGATTATCTTATACGACTACATTCCTCACAATATATCAATAAAAACATTTTATTTTATTTTCCATAATACACTAATAATATTTTGAAACATAAAATTAGTTCCTGGTATAGTTTAACTTTTTTTAAACAGATAAGTGATTCCTACATTTCCAACGGGTTACGCTTTTGCCAAGGTAGTAATTTAAAACTGTGACGCCAACTTGTGTTTTCCCCTGCAACTTTCTAATCAAAGCTTGGGAACAATGGTGTAGAAAATGTATTTAGTTATCATCTACTGGAAACTTCAGATGTTAAAACTTTCCTTTAATTTAGCGTTCAACTTGGCGGTTTCTCCAAATATAAAACTTTTAGAGCCGTTTTCCGCTAGGAACAGGCTTTACATCTCGCAAGAGAATAAGAATTAAAAAATTTAAGCACTTAAAGGGATGGTATTTTGTATATTTTTAGTTTTAATTTGTATACATTCATGTGATAAACTTCAAAAATTCATGAGAAAAGAAAACGTGTTCCAAAATCTGCTGTTTACTAACATTGCAAGAAGAAGAATTGGAGGCAAAGCGAGACTAATTTTATTTGATTATATTTAGTAATCCAGTTAGAGATCCTTTTATGTTGTTTTGGTTATTTTATTTCAGAGCTTTATTCTCTTTCTTTACTTTCGATATTACGCTACAGTTCTGTCCTGACTACCCGAGAAGAACCCTGCGAGTCCAAACCTGTAGGATCGACATCTCGCCCAATAGAAGAAGTAGGACTATGACATCTAGCGCGAACCAGGAGGGCCTGGCCAATCTCGAAAACCTTGCTGATCGTGAGGTTGTGATGCTGACACGAGAAACGGATCGAGAAGAAAGTTCTGAGGATAAGGTTCTTACGGTTGGCGATCTTAAGAAGCTGCTGAACCCTCAAGAAACCGCCACTTCTCTGTACGAGACAACGCGGCACGTGGTCAAATCGATGCCTCTTCTGATGGTGATCCGTTTGGGATTTTCTCACGAAGAGGTGGAAAATCCAGGAGATAGCCCCACAGTCTCTCAGGCAGGTCCTGTTTCAGATAGCGGTAAAGTCTGGCGGTTCCATAAGACAAATCCTCCGAGAGATAACACGAAGCCCGCATCTCAGATTTCGCACAGCTCGCGTCGACGATCCTGTTTTCAGAAAATCTACCGCGTGCAATTACAGAACGAAAGGTTCAGCGATTACATTGATGGGCTGGTGTGCACTGCGTACGTTCTCAAGTGCATCTCATGGGACTGAGCTCGCTGTGACACAGGCCAACCCATTTACCATGTCCTGTTTTTGTTTCCCGTAAAGCGAGCCCTCCCGGGATTTGTAGGGACTGTACGAGCTGGTATGGAGGGTCGAAAAAGCCGCGATGACCCACAGCAACACGTCCTACCGACCCAGCGACGATCTCGGAGAATTCATGCAGCGGACTTAGAGGGAGGGACGGGAAGCCACTCCGAAATACTACATTAGGGATCAAGATAGGTGAAACGACGCCAACCATCAGCCCAACTTCGCACGGAGAGAACCAGAAAATTAGAGATGGCAAAGTCATCCGTGTAAGAGCCAGAAGGAGGGGGGCAAACGTTCCTAAACAAGAAAGCCTGCATACGAAGACCTCTGCCGATTAACGAATGCACGTACTCCAAATCTCTGAACAATCGGGTCGGGCTCTGACAGCCCCAGAGGACGGTCCCGCCGACGAAGTTCCAATGAGGCTAAGTGGATAAGGCTACAGTCCACGCCACACAAAGGAAGCAAGAAGTATGAAGCCTGGAGATCTGACCGCCAAAATGGAAAGGTCTAGCGGAACCGGATTACCAGCTGGTACAAGTACATCTGGAGTACGCAAAAAATGAGCAGTGTGAGGGTCAGCCAGGCCTTTGCTAGCTGGATATTCAAGGAAATTAAAAACAGAGACGCTCGAACCCTGGAGCGAAATGAAGGTAAAAGAAAGGACCACTCATTAGCTGTGCCTCTGACAAAATTCGCTGATTTTTTGACAAAAAGGAAGCTCGGAAAAACGGGGAGGACGCGTTCCATCACAACATTGGTCAGGAACAGTGAGGTCGCACAAATCCCCGAAGTAAAGATTATTTTTGTTTTTCTGGGTTTTAGATGAAAGGAGTAGCATAATTTTTAAATTGGGTTTATTATTTATTACCTAGGAGGTTTTAATTCTTCAATTCAATTCAAATGCACAGGTCAACTAAAATTTCATCCGTACTGTTCTGTAAGATCAATAAATTTAAAATTATTATGAAGGTTTCTTATGTTGTTTGTTTTAAAATTTCACAAGCTAATTCAATACGTGGGGTTTGGGTTGTCACCGTTTATTTCTGTCTGTTTCATCTCTAAAATTTACTATGTTATGTTTTTTTTTTAAATTTGGTAGCTTTGTTATTAAGTTTTTTGATTGAATTGCATCTCTCTCTGCATCAACCTATGGACCCATAAGTATGGATAGGGAGGCGAGTAGCTAAAGTTAACTAGTCATACTTGGGGTTTCCCTCGTGCCGAATTAGGAGCGATCGCAAAAGTCCCGGCGTTTATGTACTCTCGTGGGCTCACTGGTTTTATGCAAAGGGGAAACTCTCCCCAAGGGTGTCCGAGATTTTCCTGTTTCATAAATATCCGGCGAGGTGTTCCAGTCTCGGTCAGGATATTCTACGGACCCATGGGCCGGATATCCACTCGCAAACCAATAACCACGACTGAAATTGTAAATAAAGTCTGTGGTGATCCGGAGTGCGCCACAGACGGCCCACTTCGTGGCCACACCAGCATCCCCGACGCTCGCTCGTCTTTGCTGATCCCTTGGCCCTCTCCCAGCCGGTTCAGCCAATGAAGAACCAAGTCATCGTGAGCGGGGGCAAGATATAGATATAAATCCAGGAGGAGGGACGGAAGGCGTGCTTGAATTTTGACTCTGGGTGAAGGAGACGTGGTACGAGAGACCCCGGACTACTTCACAAATTTAGAGTATGACCGACCTGGGGAGACGAGGAACCGACACGGCACTCCTCCCCCCCACTGCATCTTGGCCCTCGGAAAGGTACGGAGGTTTCATTCTGAGGTTCCATACAATAAATACTCTGTATATATTTTAATTGATTCAATAATAAAGTAGAATCAAGACAAAAATCTCTCAATATCTGAACCCACGCACTTGCTTCCCGACTCCGGTACGAAATATCACAGGGAAGAATTGGAGGCAAAGTAAGATTTATTTTATTTTATTATTTTCATAGTTAGAGAACCTTTGGTTTTATTTTAGTTATTTGGCACAGTCATTGTTAGTTTTCCTCTTTCTTTACTTTCGGTATTGCTACAGTCTTCCTGTTCTGTCGTGAGTGCTCAAACTGGATCCTGTGAGTCCAAACCTGTAGGATCGACAATTCGCCCAAGAGAAGAACTAGTTGAAGGTTATATTGTTTTCGTACGTGTGATTTTAACGTGAAGTATCAAGATCTCATTCATACTTTTTTCCCCAATTTACGAGCCAGTATGCCAGTGAATTGTGCTTTTTGTATAAAAATAAATAAATTTTAAAAAATTATTTTATTTTTGTATATTTAGGTATATGTCTTTTGAACCTTGTTTTTCATTCCTTTGTTTCATGTCACTTTTTCAATTTCTGTTTACTTGCCTTTTTATTTCTTATCATTAAATCTATTTAAATTTTGTAGTATTTCCTTTCTCTAGCATTTTAAAAAATATATAAATTGCACTAAAATTTATTACATCTTATTATGTTTTTTAGTAAAAACAATTTAAATGAAGGATTTACATAAATAACGAATTAAATATTTTAATTTCATAATTATATTTATCAGGCAAAATAATATTTTTAATCATTTAATATCGCATATAACGTTCTCGGTTAGCTAAAACCTCTATACACCTATTGGGCATACTGTTAATTTGCCACTAATTTCATAAAGAATTTCAGTACATAGATGTTGCAACCCTGGACTCAGTTGTTAACTGACTGCCGATGGTGTTGGAAAAGACTTCTCTTCAACGCATCCTAACGCATCCTACTGTGCTCAATGGGATTGAGATCATGGGGAGAAGATGGGAAATTCTTAGTATTTTAAAACACTGATGAACAAATTTACCTCTATGAAGACAAGCATTTTAATCGCGAAATCGAAATACCCTGCCTAAGGGATTCTTGGTTTGAGGGACGTATTTATCGATAATTTCTTGGATTAACGCAATACGGTGAAGTGTCCTTCGACAAGTCCTGTTCGTGCAAATCCTGAGCCTAACCATCACGCCTACTCCTCCAGCAAACTGTACAGCACAAACTGGTGTATTGTATGCATCCACTGTTCTCGGTAGACACATCAACACCCACTATCACTATTCTGACATAAACGCAACACATCAGTAAACTTAGCAGCATTCCAATTGGCGTTCTCTGCTAGGCGCTCGCGGCAATTTAATGATTAGAAGATAGTTTTCATGATACCTTTTTAAATAATTTTGTTATTAAAAAGATTTCTACATTTATAATTCCACCTTTCGAGCACATTTTTAATTTAGGTTATTCAATATCCATCTGCTTATAAAAAATCATTAGCGATACCATTACTTATATCTGGTTCCAAACTAGAGGTAATAATTAAAGGCCTATCTCATTAATGTTATCCTTACAACAAATTCTAGAAAAAACAAAACATATAAAAATAGATTATTGGACTTTTTATTGAAAAGAGAATAATATCTTCAAAACTGTAGGGATTTGTTCCGAGCAGGTTTTTTGATATTAATAACGTACTTTCCTAAAAAATTAATTAAGGTAATTAATTGAAAATAATTTATTTGGTCAAGCGGATCCCGAACTGTAATAAAATGTAATTAATTTATTGGGGAAAAATTACACTGTATGTAGGGTATATCAGCTTTTATAGTCCACCCATCCAATTTGGGAATGATTAACTTGAGCAAAAATGGCCTTATTCAAGCCACAAGTTAATTTTGGCTAGAAATCGCGTGGTTGTAACAGATTTAACATAATTTTCTGATCTAGCTGAAAAATGACACTAACTGTGCTCTTTTAAACAGGAACCACGTATTTTTATTGTATACTTCGATTCTAGCGGTTATTTTATGCTACTTTTACTGAAAGGAAAATGTTCATAGGATCGACCATTTCTGAGTTACCACCGACAGAAGACGCGTGAGGCGGTACGCTTTTTTTGACAACAAAATGGCCCTCCCAGTTCAAATTTAAAATGCAGGGGTTTTATATAGCGCGCCTTTTTTGCGCAGGGAGCGAATTTGAGCAATTATTGTAAATATTAATTTTAGTAAATGGTCAAATCAACAATAACAGCTGAGAGACTTTTTAAAAATAAAAGGGACACGATGATGAAAAAAAATTCTTTCCTCAAAATTATTGTAAGCTAAGCATATAAGCAACCCCTTAATCCCTACTTTATTCTGAAACGATTCCTATCCTACATTAACTTGCTAATTCTAATCGTTTTCGAAATAAAGGGGTGTGCCATCTTGTTACAAAAATCATACCTCCTCAGGCGTCTTCTAACGAGCATAACTCAGCAATGGTCCTATCAAAATTTACCTTTCGGTAACAAAACCATAAAATAAGATATAGAATTGCATTATACAACAAAAATTTGGGTTTTTCATTTTAAATAGTAAAACTAGTTTTTATCAAGATGAGAATGTTATGTTATATAATTAACAACCACGCGATTGCTAGTTAAAATTAACTTGGGGTTGTATAAGTCAATTTTTTGCTAAAGATATTCGTTGTTGAACTGAATGTGTAAACTATAGAAGTTGATACACCCGTAAATACTACAACAAATCTTTCTTAAATTTTCATGTTTCTACCTAAATTTAACTAAAACTAACTAAACTAAAGTACAATGCAAGAGGCAATTCGTTGGCCAACTAACATTTTTACGGTGTAAACACCTGAAAATATTGTAATTTTTATTAGATAGCACTTGTACTAAGCACGTCCTTTGTGAGTAAATAAGGAAAATGACAATTCATCAGTATAGCGTGTTTGTAGACATAAACTGGAAAAAACAATCATGGGCACGAAAACCATATTAATTTAATGAAAACAAACTTCAGAGCTAATTAGAAGAAAATAACAAATTAAGGGAAGAGTATTCTAAAATAATTCGGTTTAAAGATATAAGATGGAAAAGCTGACAAGAGAAATTAAAATAAATAAATGAATTCATTATTTGTTGACTGGCATTTGATGAAAAGTGAGATGTACAACTACGGTGATAACCACCGCCAATGTATTATCGACCAGCTAATTTCTTCGAGTTTATTCTTTTATTATAATTGTTGTCACCAAAGAAGATTGCTTTCGATTACTAAATTATTACAATTCTTACATGACTGTACTTACGTGCACTTGTCAAGCATTCTTAAAACTGGCGTAATATGATGTCTCAACGATATCGGATATCGGAAAAGACCAACAGAAGAACGGGAGAAAAGGAGACTTGTCTAGTAGTCGTAGGACAGATATGAAGGTAAACAAATGTTCAACGAATTTTTATTCGGGCATATAATGCAGCTATGCAGTAGGAAGAACAGGCACAGTAATAATGCAGAAGATAGATTGACATAAACCAAAGCTTTGAGTCAGTTGAGTGGACGAACAAGGTATAAGAGGGCAAAAATGGTTCTAGGCTCTCAAGGAAAAATTTGATTTTACGAGCATTAAAACATTGGCCACGTTTATGAAATTAGGTTGTTTAAACAAATTTATGTATTGACGAAAAGTCAATCTTTGATCAAAATTATTAGTAATATCTTGAATGGTTAAGTCGTGTTAACATTAAATAAGCTAGTTAATATTAGGATTTTTTAATCCTAGTAAAAATTTATTTTGGACCAAATCTCTTCTATGGTCCGTGTCTAAAAACTGGAGTTTCAAGGGCTGATTACATTAGGACGGTTAAAACCGCTGGGGTGAATCTATTAATTCGAAATTATTTTGGCGCTCCCTCCCTTCCGTCCCTCCCAAAACCTCGTTAGGGATAGGGCACAATTTGTTGAAAATCAATAGTGTCCAAGTGTAATTGTTTGTATATGATTTAATATCCGTTAACGAGATTATCATCGTGTTTGCCGATAAATACGCAACTTCAGGCCGCACTTTAATTCGGAACTACTTTACACTAGACGGGAAATCACATTTTCATAGATCTACTGTCTGGTTGATAATATCTGTGTAACAACGAAGTGTGATTTTTCTGTCCATGCTTCTCCTTTCATATAGGATTCTTAATTCTTACAAAAAGTAGGAGCTTTTGTCGTGTGCTAGAAGAATCTTCAACACCGCTACTATTATTTATAATTACAATTAATTAAGGTTTTTAGTTGAGATTAAAAAAATCAATCGCACGAGCGGGATTCGAACCCACGATCTTCGGCTCGATACGCCTCTGCTCTACCACCTATCGTGACCTCGATCCAATCGGACACCAACTTCCCATCTCAACCGAAACTTTTTAATTTTCCCTCCTTTTTTTGCCATTTTTCAAATGTCGTGCAATCGGATTGGATTCTCGACGACAGATGAAATGGTCACTGAGAGCTGTAGTGAAATATACTTCATTATAAATCATTAAATTAACTAATTTCGTAGTCCGCTTTTCCAGTTAATATATTACAATTAATTAAGGTTTTTAGTTGAGGTAAACTCAACTTTGAAGTTGATGTCCGAGTGGACCGAAGTCACGATAGCTCAAGTGGTAGAGCAGCGGCGTGTCGAGCCGAAGACCGTGAGTTCGAATCCCGGTCGTGCCATTGACTTTTTTATTTCAACTGATTTATTATTAACTAATTGTAATTTATTAATTGGTCAAGCGGACCACGAAATTAGTGAATTTAATTATTTGTAATAATTTTTGGAACAAGTCAAGGAGGTTCCCACCACATAATAGGTAGTATAAGCTAGAAAGAGATAGAAGTAAACAAAAATATTGTGATTTAAAACTAACAAGCTTAATATTATAAAGGAAAGAGAAATGCTGATGGTTAAAAAATTTTAAAATTCAAAAAAGAGGAAAACAAAGCGGAAATGTTGGTAAAGATGAAAGAAATTAACATAATTAAATGTACTCTCTTTCTCCCTCTTCATTTAGTGTAAATAAATTGTGCACTCATCAGTATGTTTTGATTTTAGATAAGTTTCAATTCTCATCGAATTAAACGCTACTGTTGTCTTAATAAATTTTATAACAAATATTCATGTCGTTGCAGCGAAATGGTAATACGGTTTTCTATATAATAAAATCCTGAGGGATTCTCCTTCAAGTGATCTCTGTTGGTCGGGAGATGAACTTTATCGTGGGAACTAGTCGTCCGGGGATGGGTGAATTCTCTAACTAAAGGGGTAGGGAATTTTCCTGGAAACGCGTATAACCCCCCTCCCACTCCAGACGGTTCTTTAGCCCCGGGAAGCCGGCGATTTGAAGAGGTCTTCAAAAGGGTTCCGAACCCCGCACGTACCTTTTTAAGAATTCACGAGTCGAGAAAGCCACCGCCTTGGAATATATTCAACGCCATGCGAACTTACGCCCTCTAAATTTCGAGAGTCGACCTTTTCAGAAGTGGTAATTGGCCAGGAAATGCAAACTCGTAAACAATGCTGGAAATTGTGTTGCTCGAGGCTCATTATCATTTCACGGGCGGCACTACAGCAAACAAAAGTGAGAGAGCACAAAATCACGCATTCTTATTATGTTCACTTACAATAATCTTCCCTTTGGTATTAACCTGGCCATGTCGGTAAACGAACACCACACGATGTATGTGCTACCATTTGCTTTCAGTATGACACTGAAATATAATTGTAACATTCCGTTTCTTTACTCGGAAAAAGTTGTTTTGTATCAAAGCTGTAAATGGTGTGAAATTAATTAATTAAATTAATAAAAATATTAATAATAATTAAATAAAAATTAATTATTTTTAAAAAAATTAATCGGAAACTCTCGTCCACAAGGCATACGCATAGCCAGTGGCATGTGGCACCATCATAATTTTCCAATTTTTGTGCCCTTTACAACCTTGTAAAACTAAGAGGAAGAAAGGAAAAAAATATAAACAAGTAATTTTTAAAATATGTTAAATAAGAAGCAAGTTAATTTATTCATAATTGTTTGCTTATTTTATAAAGAGGTCTATTGTTTGTTGTTGGTGTTGTTCGTTAGTTTTGTCCAAGATATATTTTTCAAGATTTAGCCACATTAAAATTGAGCATTTCCGTCATTTAATGTATTTTAAGACGGCAAGAAGCAAATCACGAAAATGCTAGGAAAATTTGTGATATGTATGATAGTGTGGTTATGAGAGAAAACAGGAAATGGTTTGCTCGTTGCAGAAGCGGAAATTTTGATTTGGTAGACGCAATGCCCTTCAACCGCTAAAAACGTGCAAATTCAAGTGTTTGTCTCAAATAATCGAAACTATAAATCGTAGAGACCCTTTACTTCACCTCTTGCAAGCGTTTGAATGTATCAAAAGCGCAATAAATTATTAGACTACCTAGTAAAGGACTCATTGTTATGGAAAAGGAAAGAGGAGGGAAAAGAGGCGCCTCCCCGAAACCTTAGAAGAGAACCGGCGGCAACACTGGGACGGTTGGCAACGCTGAGGGGTTGGTGTTGATATCAGAGGTGAAAAAGAAACGGCGCATTACGGACGGAGAACTACACAGTTGTGGTCGTTTGGGACAACGGCGTTTTGTATTCGAGCGACTTTAATTAAATTACTTTACAAAAAACTTCTATTTATTTTAATAATCCTGACATCATTTTTTAAATGCTGATAACTGCGAGTGAAAAATATGCTCTTTACGACAATGTTCAAAGTGGAAAATCATGCTGAAATCGCAACGACTCACTGTTAATAATTCCAAAAACTGGATTTCATCTTAAAAAGGCAATGCTGTGCATTTGACCAAATTAGGACAAGCAAAGTCCGTTAGATTTTCTTTTTCTTCTCACCAATAAAAAGGGTTATCCAGCCCACATAATTTTGTATCTATATTCTAAGTCTAAAGTAGTTGTAGCAACTTGCTAATCACCATTGTGTTGTCTATACAAGACTAGTTATATGGTCCAAAATCCGATCAGTAGATCGTCACTTCATAAACACATAAGGATAGAAGATAGGAGTAAATAGGGTGATGGGATGGCAACATATATTGGTTACTAAGTCGAAACGAATAACATTCCTACACAGAAAAAAATAGTTTCTGTGTGCATCGGTGTACATACATTTTGTGATTTTTAGGATCACTCGATAAGTTAGGTGAGATATATTTAATGATAGGGAAGATAATACCGCCAGCGCTTCAGAAGAATGTGACAGGATTGACCAAAATTAAGTTCCCGGAAAGTAGAGCAACCATCACGAAATGAGTTTGTTGAGAGGAGACGGGCCAGTTTGGAAAGGCATTTGCAAAGAACAGCAGCCCATCCGACTCTGTGTATGGAGTTTAAAGAAGTTGTAACTAATGAAAATGAACTTCCTCCAGCAACCAAAACAAGTACATTAAGCAGTGCAGGAATAATAAGATGGTTTAATAAAGTAGGAGAAACGGTTACTAAAATTGCATACATATAAAATTACATTTGTTTTATTAGATGGGGCTGTTAGATACTTCCTTTACTTATAAACTAGTGCATATTGGAAGATGGGATGTTACAGGAGGATACGCTTGTCCCATGTGACTTGTAGACCCAGAAGTAATGATTGGAACTTGGCTTAGTTATTCAATTCCAGCACCCATATTAGCCCTGCTATTAGCCCCATCAGATTTTCACATATTTCGGGAACTGGAAATTTTTATTACCTTTGGAAAAACTTTATGTTTGGAAGCATGCATCGACAAAATAACGTATGAAGTTCCGGGAGTTTATTTGGATCATGTTATTTTTTAGTTTATACATAAAAGAAGGTATATCTGGATCAGCCTTGACCTCGTAAAAAATTACTGACGGTAGTTTAATTGAGCTCCGTAAATTAGTTGTGTCGAAAAAGCTCCAGCTCTGACTATGATAGAAGAACGTAGACCCAACAACACTGTCGCAAGCTTAGGCACTCAGTGATTAGACATTTCCGCTTTTAGAGTCGTTTTGATATGTCGGTGCACCGTTCAAGTTTTCCACCCGGGTGGTACGCCGATGTCATAATGTGCTGTATTCACAGAACCCGGGTGAAGTGTCCAAACAGGTTGGACTGTCTGCCTCTATCTCTATTATTTACTTCGAAGCGAGCAATCCACGTGCCCATCAAGGATTCTGCTACAGTTTTTGAGACCACTGGAACAGCTTCCGGCCAGCGAGTCTATTGCTGATAATATAGAATTTTTTTTTTTTCGTGGCCAAACAATGTCAACATTAATGTTTGAAAACCTAGTTTCCACTTTGTAAATGCTGCCAAACGGACTGTTTGTGTGCCATGAAATCTTCATCCAGCATTTCGCCCATTTTCTTACATCACTTTTCAGCGATGGCTACACGAATCGATTGCTGACTAATTTAGTTTAAACATTGCGGCCAGGATGTGCGAGATCATTTATTGAATGAAAAACATCCATACGGAGCCCTTGAGGAACAAACGATCGTCTTTTCTCCGTAGAAGTGTAGCAGGGGATGACCGTTTCATTGGATAGTGTTATGCATTCAAACTTCATAGTGGTGGTCGATAATTTCCTCAATAGGAAATCATTCCTCTCCTTTACTCATTTTCTCTCTTTTATTTATTTCTAACTCTTTCTTTCTGGGTGCATGGGAAGTTATATACACAGTAATTCTCGTTACGCAGTAGTGCATTCTTACGTATATACATATTTTTAATAAATGAATCGGCTTAATTATTAATTCGTGCTTCGTGCTTCGTCGAAAACGTAGCAGGTTTTTGTGAAGAGGGTTGGCAAGTGTTGCTCTGGCGAAGTCGGGACCGTTAGTGGCCTATAAATCAACACGGTAGGTATTCAATACGAGTGCCGGCCACGCGCTTGCGCCTCCCATTCAATCTCCTCGTCCTCATCATCTCAAATATTTATGTTTATATCTCGCTTCCTACACCTCCACCTCCTCATCCTTATCCTCCTCATCGCCGGCTTTGCCACCCGCTCCAAACGGGTGGGCCTTCAGCCTCGGCCAGCTCTTTTTCATGCCACACTGTACCAAACGGCTTTATATTTAAACCGTAATTTTTCCATGCAATCTTTCACTCTAGGCGCTAAGCAGATTTTATCTTATTAGGTTTATCATGTGACAATGCGATTGCATTATCATGCACAGTTGGATTTTAACGAAGACGGACATTCGTGGTTAATAGATGATCAATATAACTTCTGATTTTTCCTTCTCGAGGGTTGGATAATTGGTCATCCCAAAAAAAAAACCCAGGTATACACAACGTTTCGGATTTATTTTATTCTTTCCTCAGGTGAGTTACACACACAGAACAAAGAGACTTACTATTTTATACCAACATGGTAATCATTGTTTCTTTCCTACTTACGGTGGTCATCAGTCAATATTATTTCAAAGAAAAATGAAAAATTAAACAAAGGAGGTTGAAATAAAAAAAAAACATCGTTACGATAATCAATATTTCAATTAATCTGCAATATATCAATTGCGAATATCCGACTCTTTTCATTGACCATCTTTATTCCTATGTGGTATACGTTAAACGAATCTCCTAAGAGAATATACGGATTAAAACGTTTCTAATTTGGAATTAACATCTGGCATCAAAAAACCAACGTACATGTCCGTCCTTATTTTTATTACCATTTATTACCCGTCATCCTATTGAACGGCTTTGCTTCATTAAAACCCATTATTTGGATGAACACCTATGGAAGCTCTTGAATCTTAAAGCGGTGAAATTTGCCAGAGACTTGTACAAATTGTACACCTGCGGTCATATTATATTTAAGTAATCTTTTTTTAGATAAGAGACCAATGCATAAACACTGATGAATTCATTGCCCAATTTTTATGAATACTCTGAGTTTAAAAATATTTGCTTCATGAACTTTCTACTGGACAGAAGTTCTAACAGTATCATGATTTGGATTTCAGAAGATAATTTCTATTTTCAAACGGGGTTTTAAATTATTATGATCACAGAGAGCAAAATAGTTCAACAAAATAAAAATTAAATGTTATTTAAATAGCCAAAGTAGATTATCATCTAGGCATATTTTCCGTTTCCTTCGCTCTTAGGACTTCTCTTTCATTTTCTCCCTCTCTATCTTTCTATACTTATTTGTAGACTTCGCTCTTATTGCACATTCACAGCCTCATCTCTATTGACATCACTACTATCAACATATCTTACTCGTTCTAATTATCTACTTAGCTTTCTCTGTGTTTATGTTAGTTAATGTTATTATTTCTTAGTGTTACTTTCTCCCTTTATGCCCGTACTTCCCTATTATACGTTCCTCTCTTTTGCCTCAATTGATTTGTAAACTGATGCTCTCTGCATGGACCATAGCTCGCAGAACATCATCATGGTACGATCCACGACCTTCTTTGTCTTCAAGACTAAATATTGGTCAAAATTCTTTAAACTATCTCTGAACGAT
This sequence comes from Cimex hemipterus, assembly GCA_039619505.1. NCBI lineage: Eukaryota > Metazoa > Arthropoda > Insecta > Hemiptera > Cimicidae > Cimex > Cimex hemipterus. Next base: position 34,238,332 of record CM077103.1, on the reverse strand, counting down.
CTCTCTCTCTCTCTCTCTCTCTCTCTCTCTCTCTCTCTCTGTCTCTGTCTCTCTCTCTCTCTCACTCTTTCATTATATTTTTCTTATTTGTTCTTATTCCAACTCTCTGTTAGAATTTGTACACTCGGATTTTACTTTGGTTCCTTTCTATCTTTTCAAAACTCCACCGATCCAAGCGTCAAATATTGGTTCATCCTCCTATCTGAGATTAAATGGGAAACAGTTATGGAGCTAGGTGTGACCGTAAATGTAACAACTCACAAGTATGACTCATAGTCATGATCTTGTGAAATCTCAAGGTTACTACAGCGATTATTTTACGCATTTACATACTTTCCGACGAACGCCCGCGTCTTGGATATCTTTTTAAAAGTTTAAGTTGTGCAAGAACCGAAATTTCTTCTCTTTCTTATAAGGTATTATCATTATTTGATAAAAAAATACACATTATTATGTTTACTACAATTTACTATTTATAACAAAATATATTAATTTTGGGTTTAAAAGTACACTTAATGGCACAAAAGAAAGTATAAATATCAACTAATCTACAATTGTTTCGATCGCTGTTTAACTGAACCTAAAATGAAGTCTATTTTTTAATCGAAATACTCATTTGGAATGAAATACACTCACCGACTTTATTATTAATATACAGAATAAATAAACATTTTTAAATGCTCGTTCAAACTTTTTCTTACATTTACATACAAGGACACTACTATTTGTTTACATTATTATTTTTAATTGCCAGTGCTCTCATGGATATAATAAGCACAATGTTTTAAATAATCACTAGATATTATTTTAATAAATGCAGTACAAATATAATTATCTGTAAAGTTGTAGTAAGATTAAAAGTTGATGTAATACGTAACAGTTCGTAATGACAATTGTTAAAGGTAAAAATGACCGAGAGTGAGAGCGTGATTTGATGAAGTGATCGAGAAGGATTCATGCAAAAAAAGTGTTAAAGGAAGATGTAAAATTGAGATAAAGAATGTGTACGCGCGTATGTGCGTGTATATCGTAAATATGTACACATATATAATAAAGCGTTTAAATAGAGAAAACGAAAGCGTGAACTAAAATGAGAGGGAACATTAGGGAGAGATGAATTGTTAGAACAGGGCACACAGTCATATAAATTTATAACTTATTTATGATAGTCTCTTTTCTTTAAGAAAAAAGGCAAAGATCCCGGAGAACAATGGACAACACCTGAGGCAAAAGAACGGATATCCGGGCTCAATTATAAATAGTGTTATACGCTTCGATTCCGCCAACGTATCAATTCAAAAGAGTCAAGGAGTCGGAGAGGAGTTGAATTTCTCACGAGCCTTTTAGCTTTTAGCAACCTATAACAAACATAAAAAATTATTTTTAACTTAGAAGATTGAATTTAAAAATTATGAGATTTATGCTATATAATCTAATTTGTTTTTGATCTTACGTAAATAAATAATGAATTTATTTTGAAATATATGTAAGGCAAATCCATGCACATGACTAATAGCGTTTAAATATTGGCGTTTTTAATGAGAATAAACGAACCGATATATTCGGCATAACAGCTCTCTATCACACATAGCTCTCAACTTCAAATGTCAATTAAATAAACACATTCTAAAAGAATCTGAAATAGTTGCTATTTCAGATTGTATATAAGTTTTTCAATCTATTCCTACTACACCAGGATTCATCTAGTTACTATCGAGGAAAAGATGAGGTGAGCGCATCCTGAAGGTGATGGAGTCATTTTGGAGCAGCAAGAAATGTCTATCCATGGTGACATAAAATACTACGCGAGTAAGATGAAGCGGAAGAAATATAAAATACATCAGATCAAAAAGTCTTAACGAGTAATGTTTTAAAATGACAAGTAGCATGTACTTACAAAAAAATAAAATACATATTTTCTTAACTTTTTTATATTTATATAGAATGGTCATTGAAAATTCCATTCAACATGCCATTTGAATAAATTATTTTATTTCAAAATCAATTCTATCACTTTTTATAACTATGCATTACATTAATATCAAAATACAAGGATGGTGGTGTTCATAATGCAAAATCATCCTCTAGTCTAGGGAAAAACACCACAAAAACTTGTCACATTAAAGGAAAGTGAATGATAAAATTTGTGTTGTAAATATTTATGTTAGACATATTACGTATTAAGTATAAAGTTCTGTTTTATTTTTATATTTTCAGATAATTATTTTTATATAATAACTATTAAAAATTACTATTCAAATAATACGTTGTGTCTTTTAATTTTTAATGAATTCTTCAAGAAAAAGCATTGATTATCATGTTAGTTATCATGTTAGTTTGAATTCCAAAACTGAGCAACAATTGATACTTACACAAATTTCCTTCTCCCAAGGGTTATTTGAAGTTGTAACGTTTTTAGATAAACCGAGGAAAATATGGTACAAACAAGACTCAAATGAACTTCTAGTATGGACACGCCTCAGATGTTTTCGTAGACGGACATATTATCCTGGAGGCTTTTTGCCTGACGGGCATGGGCTACATAAAAAATTTATACCACTGCCCTATATACTCACTCTTCTCACGCAGCGGCTACAAGAAGTTCATCTGGGCGATTCCAACATAGTAAAGCATTAGCCAATTGGCCGTTGATTGAAACTAAATTAAGTAATTATTCAGATATCGTGAGATGCGATCTGGTGTGATGTAGGTTTCAGAAAAACAATTCTTTATCGTGCCAACGTTTCGATCTTTTATTGAGATCATCTTCAGGGCCTGGGATTTACAAACATACTTCACATTTAGCAAATACATAAGTGAATTTATACAATGCAAAATAGATTTTATATTCAATCAAAATATTTTTACTCACCCAAAGTTTTTCTCTTTTTCTCTTCTGTGTACTTGTGCCATTCTTGCGTGTCGGGTTGAGAGTGCCAGTGAGATTTCGCTGTTTTAGGTTTATATATGTTGGATTTTGAAGGAGTGAGGAAGGACGTCGGTATAGAAAAGACAATTGTGTATAAGGCGTCGGCTTCTTTGTAGTGAAATGAGCGGACAAAGGGAAACAATGTGTTGAAAATGGTTCGGCCAGATTATCCTTTCAGGATTATATAGAAAGAGGTAAATAGGACAACGAAAGCTAAATTATTGCACAATTAGACTAACTGAAAAGTATGTGATGTGTAGAATGTAACGGAATGATATAGGTATGTTATCTATATTGAACTGATTAATGATATTGGAGTAGCTGAGACTGAGTGTACATGAATCTGTTCTGAAATTGGTTCTGTATTTATCCCTGTTGATGTAAACCATATCTAAGAAATTACGTTTTTGTTTGTTTGTTTGTTCTGTTCTGCCTGTAATATTTTTGGATTTTTGAAGTCGAAAATTTGTTAATGTTCAAAATGGTGGGTAGCGAGTGATTTTGCTTGGGTTTTTGCAATCATGTATGACTTTTGCAATGATGTAAGGTGCCGGACAGTTTAAAGAGTTGATCTTTGGATTACGTCAGATTTATTTGTCATTGGTGTGGGATCTTTAATTTTGGAAAAAAGCGTTTGGATTGTCTTATAATTTTTGAAAGCTATTTTGAAGTTATCGGATCAGAGAAATTGGTTTAATGTATGAGATAGGCGTTGAATAAATGGCATGGAAATGAATGCTGATTTTTGCTGAATGAGTGCTGTATTTGATAAACTTAATATAGTATTATTAGTTAATAGTGGATGGAGTTAATGTTGAGTTGTACTTGTTGATTATTCTATTAATTATGTGCTTAGGCCTTGAAGATGATCTCAATAAAGATCGAAACTTTGGCACGACGAAGAAAATGTTTTTTTGAAACCTATATCACACCAGACCGCATCGCACGATATCTGAATAATTATCGATTAACAGTCACTAATCTCTACACTAAATTAAGTTTTGATTTTACTGAATTTTCCCTAGAAACTTTTCACTGTGCCTTTCAAATTGATTAATTAAACAAGTTAGTAGAAAGGAAAATCATAATTCTAGGAGATCTATTTTTTCAAACCTATACAGCAAATATTTATCTGACCAGGTTTCGGGACAAGGGATTGCCACCGTTGAAATATATCTATCGAAAATTGAATTCAACAAAGGTCACCTACCAAATTGACCTTGGGTATTTAATTAGTTTTTATACGGCATTAAAATGGATCGTAATGTAGGGGAATTGAGGAAGACAATTGATACTATTCACTTTTCTGAGTAATATATTTCAAATAAATATTTCAAAATGCAAAACCCAAGCTTATCTTTAATTATTAATTTGTTTATCCAGATAGTTGATTTCGTACAATTCATATAAAATAATTTACGATGTAGTCAAAATATTGGCTGGGGCACTATCTGTCGACAAGACCGACAACCAGCTAATGGGTGCCACCTAAGGGGGTGCCCATATAATTTATTTACCCTGGAATTTCTACTTAGGCGGGCTTTCCGCCCTCTGCCTAATATTATTTGGTTCTCGTTTCAATTTACTTAATTTGGCCAAAAATGTCTGAATTCAATTAACACTCTTTTATTAGATGGAGTGGGAAAGTTAATTAAAAAATATTGCATTAATGAACCAGGCCTCTCTACTTTTAGACGATTGAATTTTGTTTAAATTTGTTGTTGTTGTTATTTAATATTTTACGATAAAAAAGCGTCTTGAAACAAAAAGATTATAGTAATTTTTTATATTCACATATATTTCCGCAAAACTGGTCAGAACGAAATGAACAGCGTTGAGGACAACAGATTTGTTAAGAAAAATAGAAGCAATATAAAATTGATTGTAATGATTATAATTAAAACCCCTATTATAAGTAGAATGTTTACTAGTAATTCCCCGCCCCGAGGAATATCGAGTACTCTGGGGGAGTGAATGTGACCAGACTTCAATGTTTGTGGCAATATATATGTTATGTATTTTATGTTATGCATCTATTCTTAAATTGACAACCTGAGATACGAACAATAGGCTAGTATTTTAAAATAACGACGTAATATACAAGTAAAAGCAGAGAGTCCGTAACCAGATTGAGATGCTCAAATGACTGCAGTTCAATATAAAATACGCGAGAAAGACAGGAAGGAATACAAGCGTAGGGCCGGCGATGACCTCAGCTGTTTGTCGGCTCATAAACCTTTACTTTATATATATATACATATATATATATATATATATATATAATAGTAGTAATTTCTTATATATTATACAAGTATTAGGCTTTTCTATTACTTTTTAATTTTCTGTCAGATATAGGTTTGTTGAAAGGTAACGTCAGTAATTACATTCGAAAGGTAAAATGTTCTAAGCAACTTAGTTTGTATTAACGCAACTATTTATACAGATTAACATATCAATATATATATATATATATATATATATATATAAAACACTATAAGATTTTAAAAATTCGCAGGTTCGATGAACACAGGCTTTAATAAGAAAAAAAGATTAAAGTAAAAAATTGGTTTGTTTTCAATTTAAAGAAATGCACTGAAATTGTAACGGACAGAATGAGGAAAGAAGTGTTCAATTAGCAATGGTCGCATATTTCGGATTCGTGGTATAAATTATGTACTCAGTTTTCATTTCTTATCAGTGGATTTTACGTGTAGATTTAAATAAAATAATAATAAATAACTACATTTTTGTTTGACAAAATTCATTAACATATTTTTATTTCTACAATTTGAAATTAAATTCTTTCAGTATTTACCAAAAAAATTTAATTTCAAAATTAATAAATTTGCTCTAGAAGTCTGTTTATGCTGGCATTGCATTGTTTTTGCACGATCGCAATGCGTGTGTGGGATAACAAGAAACAATTTAAGTAAGGAGAGACTGTTGCTTTTATGACGACTGATTTGGTAAAATAAGTAACAATTTATGAAAGAAATTGCAACAATTGATGATGTGTCCACTTATAAGAATTAAAAATTGTATACTTAGATTTTGCATAGATAAACGAAACAGTTAAAATAAATAGAAAAAATAGTTAAAAATAACAGTGAAAATAAAGAGATTTTTCAAATTTTTCATTTGTAGCCTTTACATTGTCTTATATTATAAATGTGATCATAGTATTTATTTCACATGTTCATAGCAGTATTACTAATGCCAGCGATGAACACGGGGCTCGTGCCATGAGCGACAAAGCAGCCAATTCCGGTACTTACTGTGTCGGGGTTGGGTATGGGAATGTCCCTACACGCTCAAGTAGGAAGGTCAGGGTGGATCTATAAGTTGGAGTGAAACCTATCGAAGGGGAGCTTTTCAATTCATTGACAATACGAATGTTGAGGTCTCGGTGCACAGTCGGATTATGACGTAGTATAGAGTTTTGACAATCTGATGCGCTGGTATCTTTGACGGCTTGGGACAACCCTACTGTTCCAATTAGTATGTCCATAGTGGACTTAGTGCAGATTTAGTGTTAACAGTGAAGACGGATTTCGTATAACAATATTATATATACATACATAAAATCTCTTACGTCTTATATTTAAATTTGCATAAACCAGACATAGAAATGGGACAATTGATCCCGACCAAAGTTTTGCCTATCTAATAAAGGATGTAACCGCTTTGTGACCAGAAGTTTTGAGGAATGGGCAACCTGTATCAAGCCAAATATATTATTATACGCACTGAGTTCGGCCATAGGGGAGGGAAAACTGTCTTTGCTGTTTTCTCTGAATATAATTTATTTTGGTCTTTTATATTCCAGCTGGATGACGGAGATGGCTTATCAACTGTGTTCTGTTCTAACACAACAGGAAACTCTGATCATATATGTGATTTTCCATTCCTTTGGAGCCTTATTTTAAGCAGATGATGCGAATTTGCATGTTCAATTTAGTCTCTTATTTGCTAATTCGTTAAGAACTGAAAATTTCTATCTGAAATGTTCTGAATAAATTCTACATGTTAAAAGAATTTGTATTTTAACACACACTAATACAACAGGTGTCTAGGGTTCTGCAAGAAATTTTTTCTTGTTAATAGAAACTGTCGAACTGAAATATTATGCACTGGATAAGGCTGCATTATTAACATTTAGTCCTTCGTATTGTGGCTATTTTTATACTCTTACACAATATGCTTTTTTGTTTATATATGGTCTTATTTTCATTCGCCTTGTATTTTAATATTGTGTTATTCTTTTAAATATGTTTTTTTCTTTTGTAAATGTAACCTAGGATACAGCCAACTCTGGCGAACAGTTTATGGTCGTTATATTTTGTGTTTATTTTATAAATGTAAAACATTATATTATCGCTATTATGTCTCCCTCCTTACACATTTTTTAAAATGTACAGTATAATGTAAGTTCATTTGGAAATCGGTTTGGATATTACTTTCGAGTGTATTTACATGTGTTGAACCACGGAGGGGAGCTTTTTAAAAACTTTTTCTGGCTAAGTTCCAAATTTACTCAAGTCACTATGGCTATTCCCTTACCACTCCTGTGGTCAATAATGTTTTTACACCGTAACTACATCGAAATTCGTCAAGATAAAATTGGCCTTTATAGAAAAATTTCTGATGTTTATGATGATGTTGAGCATATATTTTTCTATCCTTTTTTGCTTCTAATCGAATCGAGATACCAACGGAGTATCAGCTCCGGCGAAGGGTGGATGAGTAATTGGTAATTAAAAATTTTCGAATATGCACTCAGGGAGGATTTAGGATAAATGGAATTCTCGTGTTACAACTTTTCAACTGTGAACCAGTTTTTTACCCTCCTTTTCCCGCATGAGGGGTTAAGAGGAAAAGTTGCCGGGGCCAATTTGATCATTGGGGGATCCTTTCGTGTTGAGGAGTATCTTAATAATTATTATTAACGTCAAGTCAAAAACAAATTCAATAACCGGCCGGTCTCTCTGATGGAAATAGCAGGGTGTCAAGTTAAACAGAAGCATTCTCGAATTTTTTTATATGCTGAAATATATTGAAGTTATATGTTTGCTTGGCCTACCGACCCCGAGTTAATGTTATATTACTAGTTTTAATCCACGATGGCGTCATTTGCTATTAAACATATGTCAATGTACACATATTTCTATAAACAATCCTTGAACTCCCTATAGGTAGGATATTTCTGAAAATAATAAATAATAGTCATGTGAACAATAAATTATGTAATTTGCCCCAGACATGGATATTTTTCTTTATTTCAACAGGCGAAAGGGTTCGACAATCGTTTATCCGTGCATTTCTGGAGCAAGAGATCCCAAAGGTCGCGTAGGCTTGAAACCCTGTTTACTAGTCCGGCGACAAAACAAGGCCGTTCAAAGTATCTGGGACGTTGAACCCTCAGGGATGGGAAGAGACATTTTCGCCTTGCAACCGGGGAGGGGGTCGAGAGAGGAAAATAGGGGGTGAGATTATATTGCCAGCTTGGCCGCTCTGTACGTGAGCACAAGGAAAACTCCGGGCAAATAAAAATTCTCTGTTTTACCACGGTATCCCTTTCAACGTTGAAAATACTTGTGACTCCTGGCTACGAACACCAGTATGGGAGCCGGGATAAGTAAGACAAATGAACGGATGACCTCTGCTATGAACCGGGTTTATTTTGTCAGGCAGCTTCCTTTCTCCATACTTGATCGCTTTATAAAACACAATTTGCTGCAATTTCGTTTAAATAAAGCTCAACATTATAGAACGACGAAGAAGTTCTCGACTTATTGAACAAGCGTGTCTTCCCACGAATAATTTGGATCACGGTATGGCCTTGATGTGATGTTTTATGAGTCGTGTAGTGATAAAGGTTTATCAATTAATCCAGCTATACTGGGATGGATAATGTTTAGTACGAGAAGAACATTAGGTAATACGTTATTCATATTAATATACCAAATGGATATATACCGAAATTATTCTACATAGATTATTTTTCGCAACTTTAGTATGATCTAGAAAATAAAGAGAACTGTGGGTAAATATTGTTTGTAATAATTACTGTCTTCTCATTGCACAAACATTTATTTGTTTACATGACAACATCAAACGCACTCTTCTACCGCTACTTTTTTGTTACACCAGAGTGCCCCACACTACACCAATGTGGGTATATATATATATATATATATATATATATATATATGTCGGAAATTTCTTTGACTGCAAGGGTTTTTCTTCGGAGCTGGCTAGATTTCATAACCCCTAAATCGACGGCGCTGATTATTTTTTTAGTTCCCTCTCTTCACTCTCATTGAAAATTGTTAACAAGCTGTTGTTGTTGATACGTATCCTGACGGGCCACTGGCCACTAAGAAGACACCTCTCCGTAATGGATATTCTACCAGATCCCTTTTGCCGGTTTTGCGAAATAAAAGAAAAAACGGTAAGGCACTTGACAGCATGTGATAGGTATGCAATGTCCGGATTTGAAATCAATGACGGAGCAGGCCTCACTAAATTACTCCCCAGATAAAATGATCCAAAATCTTGGGGTTTGTGAACAATTCCAAGAGGTTCATTTACGTAGGAAACGTACCGACCAAGTCCCCGACCGAAGTATTTAACCCCTCGGGTCTTGGTCGCCCACTCTGCGATATGTATGTAGAGTATGTGGTCTTGATGAAAAAGCAAATTAGTTGTACTGTCAAACTGTCTAGTTAAATCCCCCCCCAACGGTTAGAGGACAGATTCTATCTTCAAAGAATTTGAAAAAGGATATCAAAAACTTAATTATGTCAATTTGGAGGCATATTTCAGATTGGTTTTCTCTGATGATTACTCTAAAATAAATGTCAGTAGCAACTCAATTTGCTTTTTAATTTTGCTATAATCAAGACTATACCGTGATTAAGTTTATTCATGTCTAAGTAAGCGGAACCTACCTTACCTACATTTCAGTAAAATTTGTTTAACCATGGATTTTGTAATAATATAGACTATGTAAGAATTTTCTTATGGTAAACTTAAACGTTAAAGATATTAGACGGTAACGGCTTATTTCAGATTTCTTACTAGCTGTTATTAAAAACATAGACAATTTTAAGTTGTTATTTATTAGAAAAGGAGTTATTAGTTTTTAGGAGAATTAAATAAAATTCTAATTCTTTAAACGAAACAGGTTTAAAATCCTTAATGGAGCAGGGTTTCATTGGTAGGTCCTAGTATGCAAATTTTGGTGCTGATTAATTTCGTTTTGAGCTGTTGTAATTGGACCTTTGATATTATTTCCAATTGAAGCGAAGTATTATTGAAAGCATTCGAACACTCTAAGCTGTCAGTAATTACAATGCCATTTCAAGGGTTAGTAACTTTCAAGAAGAGGTTTTTTCCTCTCTTAAAAACAAAGAAAATTTCGGCTGACATAAGTAGCATGTAAATAAATGTACTTAATGTGTTTTTATCGCTTAGTAACACAGGTAGACAAGATCGCCTGCTATTAAAATAATCCCAATTGGCCTGAAGGGGCGGGTCGGGCAAAGAGGTGGGATCGAACTAGTTACTACCAACTTGTGTGATTAACTGTTGGGATCTAATTAATCTGCAGAGGACCCTCGTTGCCGAGGCAACAGCCCAATAAGAACTGTTGCCTTCTCGATGGTGGTGCTGGAAAGGGATCTGGGAACAAAAACATCTTCAACGCCTTAGTTGAAGCTCGTTTTAGTCCGACGATTTAATCGAACAGAAAATTTCATCAGTTCATTTCACCAAAACCTATTTTAAAGGGCGCATTCTAGCAATAAATGGAGCCAAAAAGCTCACTTAAAACTAATATAGAAAGAATAGTTATAGTATTAAGATCAATTTTAATTCAAAAAATATATAACTGAACAATTTTCCAATCAACCTAAAGCACAAAGCGAAATCACACTTAGTAATTATATTACCAAAGTCATTAAGCCTTTAATCCTTAAAGAAAAGTTACTGTAATCAACATTGATAGGTGATAGGTACAAAGTATTTGAAAAATATTTATAAACTACAAGAAATAACTCTTGTTTATTATATTAATTATGTGCACAAAACTATCTGACAAAACATTAAAAGAACATTTTCAGTGACCCTTCAAAACAAAACTAACAACAAGCGATATTTGGAACAATAAAAACCGTAAAATTACGAGAAGGGCTTTAATGAACTTTAATGAGTGGATGGATTTGAAGAACATAAAATAGAGACAGAATTATTTTCATACGATTAAGGATAGGCCACACCCGCCCGACACAGGGGAACGACCTTGTTGAAAAGAAATGAGCTGGTTGTCCCCTGCGCAGTGCTCCTATAGCAGTGTAATATAACGGTGTACATGATATTTTAATCATCTATGTTGACGGATTGAAAGGTATTCCAGAAGCCATTGCCAGGATTTTTTCGCAGACCGAAGTTCAGCTATGTGTGGTATATCAGATTCGCAATAACCTTCGTTATAATGCCAGTAAAGACCAAGCCTTCACGGCATGCTCACAAAATGTTATTGAAGCACATCTTAATGTCCTATTTCTCCTAAATTTAGCATTTCAAGCGTTATAAGAGATTGATTCTTTGACCAGATAGCTGTTGATATTTCTTGCTGCCTGCTCAAAAGGGGATACTTGAGGTGTTCAGGTAATTAGTAACAAATGTTGTCTTGTGTGGCTGAGCTTCATCATTCATAAGGAATAATTAATTATTAGACTAAGAAAGACCTTGTGGAATTATCTCAAAGCATTCTTTACTTTACTTGAACTCATCCAAGAATATGATGGACCTCGTAAAAATATTATACTTTCCATATTCAGATGTATCGTCTTCTCCAGTTTCTTTCACTGCCATCAGACCAGTCAACTACCAATCTAATTTATCTGTGCAAAGGCATATTCTTCTATAGGCTACGATTGGTGTTCTATTGCAAATCTTACCATCTCTTTTTGAGGGCTGTGGTGGGAAGAAGGGTTTTCACGGACCTTCCTGATCTAAGGTTGGACTGACTGTCCCCATCAGACTGTTGACGTCGAAATTGATATCCCAACATTAAAATACCAACCGTCAACTGTTAGATTTCAGAAGCTGGTGTCCGGACTGCCTGTATTTTAATAAAATAATCGTCTATAAGTTTGGGAATTCTGGAACAAGTCGAATTTAGCCACCTCAAGTGGCTCCCGCCTAAAAATGACGAACAATGAATGCCAATATGTAGTGAGCGGTTTAAATGATTCATTGTGATACAAACAAAATTGGCAGAGTAAAAAAAAATATATATATAAAGAAATTGCTACCCGGGGTTAATAAAAGGTAAAAATTGACTTGAAGGAACATTGAAAAAAACATGATTTATAATGATAGCATTCTCGTATGAGTACAGCTTGCTGGTTAATGTGTCCTGATTATTTAACGGTTATTACGATGTGCTTCACGATGTGCCTCTAATGTTTGGTTCGTCCATCAAGCCCGATCCCGAATTGTATTTATAAGCTTGACTATGTGTGTGGGGTACAAAAGGGTATATCAACTACCCCAGCAAGCCAGCAGTTGTTTAAATGTGTGACACAATAATATTTCAAATGTTCCAACGAAGGGATGGGCCCCAACCTCAATTTTTAAACATCATTTCCCATTAATTAACTCTCGATCGGTCTGCCTATAATTTTAAAATTTGCCAGGTACCTTTTTTGAATGTTGTTATCATTAAATAATTAAGAACAGTACGAAAGATATTTAATAATAATATAAGATTGATATTTGTGATCTGGTTAAATTTTATAGAATAAAACTGTTGAATTGACAAAAAACAAAGATATTTAAATTTTATTTTCTATTTATTTATTAAGGAATTCATAAAATATAAAACGAAAGAATAGAACTTTTGGGGGACCGCGGTAACCGAGTGGTCATCTTGATAGGTTAGTTGACCCCCGGGGTCGTTGGGTTCGATTCCCATTGTCGCCCCTGGACGACGTTCCTGTCTCACGTTACCCGCCTCGGCTCATAACTCCATATACGATGAAACAATGAACTAAGTTACGTACTCGGGTTAATATTCATAAACGTTCATAAAACCATTAAATACGACCAAAAAATAAAATAACGTCATTTTTTCAAGGGGGTGGTTGGATAAAAAAAAACAAATGTGCATCCATATACATGTACGCCCAAAATTAAGCTTATATAAATCAATATATGAAATGGATATTTAATTAATCTTCAATGTTTCTATTACGATAAATCTAAAACAATCGCGCATTAACGTGAAGAATTGAAAATATCGATATTCATGCGAGTAGTTTTACAAGGACAAGTTAGTATTCAAATAGTATAACAAAAAACAAGAGTTGGAACAATTTTAAACCATTTTTTCAAATTGAGACAAAACTCGTAATTACTATTTATATTAACAAAATAAATTAATTAAATTGAAAATTGAAAATAATTAAAAATATAATTTATCTACAAATTAAATAAAACGTTTTTAGTTAAATTAATATATAATTTTGGGACAAAAATATAATAAAGGACAATTGGTAAAAATAATGTTCTTGAATCCTACATAAAATCAATAAATAAACCTTACTTCCTTATAAAGTAATAAGTAAACGTTAAGATGTTGGAAGGGATCGAGAAATATTAACAAACAAAATTTAAATACAGATATGTTTAAACCTATCCTTCTAAATCTAATCCTAATCCTTCTAAAACATGAAATAACACAGTATGTGCTTTTTACGATCCACTCATGAAATACAAAAAACAAATATGTCTTCCAGGAGTGGCATCCATTTTTACCTGTGAGAATTATGCAATTAAGGAAGCAATTCAATATTCAATTGAGCGAATTCAACCAGGTTCAAGAGTAATCATTGTTACAGACTCAAAAAGCGCAGCTGATGCTATAAATTCGCAAAACTCAGGGGTACTTAATAACCAACTTATAATTTTAAATCGAATTTTGATATCTCGTGCGTACGAAGAAAATAAGATTAATATTGAATTATTTTGGGTACCTGCACACTGCGGAATTCACGGAAACGAAATAGTGGATGTGTTAGCAAAGAAAGCAGGTATGGAAAAGCTTCCCATTGACACAACAATACATTTTAAAGATTTCTATTGGCTATCAAAGAAGCAATGTTTGGACTCTTGGCAGCAAGACAAATAACTGCAACAAAGGACTATTTTACAAGCACTTATTTCCTATAGTTTCGTTGGTTCCCTGGTTTTCACTTCAATATTCAAATAATCAAACCAGTAAAATTATTTTTAAAATCATGGCATATGTAAAAAACATTTTAAAAAGATAAACATGGTGTTGGACGGGCATGCGGAGCAGTGGAAACACTGGAACATATCATATTGGAATGTAAAAAAATAATCGAGCTAGAGAAGAAATGTTAAAGGAGGTGGTGAGCCACCTTCCAAAAAATACAGTACCCAGCTACGAAGAAATAATAAAATCGGAATCAATGAGCATTTACTCCGCCATTGTCGGCTTCTTTGGTAGAACTGGAATGAAAATTTAAATAACAGTACCTATAATAACACAATTCTCTCAGTGACAATTAAATTGAGCAGTTCGACTTGAGAGTAAAACTTTATACTACAAATAAATCATAATACAAAATAAATGGAATTAAACCACTTTTGCCTTTTATGACTTTTTGATGATGTCCATTTCTTTTCCTCATCAACAATTATACTAGTGTTATCAATAGATAGTGTAAAACCGTTTTTCTAAATTATACAATTAGCAGATTCGCGTTGATGAACACCATTCTTAGGCTAGTTATCAGGAACGTCTTGTCCATTGAAAATATTTAGAAAATGGAAGACCCAGCCATTTACTTCGATAATTTTATATCTTCAAGCTTCACCTTAATATTTCAAGTAGAATAGCACAGCTCTCTCTTTTCCTCTTTAATAGGAAAGCTCTTCCTATAGCGAAATATTCTCGGGCGCATTATACTTTCACGGAGATTTTCACCGTCGTAGCCCAATCTGACTTTTCATCAAATTCAATTCCACAAATAATTTTCTATTATCAATTATTCTACTTTAAATATGTAACCTGAATTAATTTAGAGTATCCTTCCTTTCATTTTTCATGTTCTTCGTACAGGTTGTCAAGATTGTTGTCGACATATTGACGAAACCCGCCGTAATAGGTGGATCCTTCATCAATGTCCTTCTTACGACAGGTGACCTCAACAATTTCTCGAGGAGAAGATTGGTAGCTCAATGGCAGTCTCAATGTAGTGCTTCCGAAGCAGGCATTTACAATCGATCTCTCTTTCCAAATCTATGTAAACACCGTTTGGCGAGGCTTGTAGAAACCTAATTCCGCGATTGAAGGCAGGAGATGCGATATGTGGCGCTTACCTGTTTAAAAGAAAGCTGAGACCCACATCATATTGTGAGACCAGCAATGTTGTGAGGATTTGAATTATATTTTGATGATTTGCGAGCAGTATGACTCTCAACGAAAAATTCTCCTAAACGGTACATAATATAATACAGGAATAGACTTGCCTTTTAGTTTGGGGTCACTGCTAATGGCGAAAAATTTGGACATCTATTATAAGATTTTTGAATTTTTAACGAGCTGTGGCGTAGGGTTTTGGATGACGCTAGGACGGGGTAGCTGGCTGGGCTGTACCGATGCGGGGCGGCGGGTGCGGGCAGTCCTGGGTAAAATAATGGTCTATATTTTTATTTAATTACAATCATACAATCTTAATCATACATCACCGAAGCCCAGTATGCGATATGCAGTTTGCACGTTTCCCCTACCAAGACCTTGAACTACACTTGGTAGTTTTATTAGTTATGAACTGCCAAATTGCCACAACGTCGTAAATGATGAAATACTTTTTCACATTTTAACTACTTGACGTTAGTAGTTTTTTGATGATAGTAATAATTAAGTGCTGCTCAAAACCTATCATTTTGATTCATATTGTGTACGAAGCATCAATGAGCAGTGGAATCTGTTTGACAATATGTAAAACTGGAATATGAGCCCTCTCAACGATGATCGGTTCGCAAATTCCTAAAAATGGTACTATATGGGCGAAATAATTAAGGTTGTGAACCGATAAAATTATTAGAGCGTAATTTTCATTCTCCTTATATCTTTTCTTTCTCGTGTTAACGTAGTACCTAATAGGTTTAGTCAGTGTTTATGAATAGGAAGACTTACATCTGCACGCTAAACATCAGTAATTGTATGGTATTTCTCTTTCAATTGTTTGTTGTGGGGCTATATACACGAAGAAAAAGTATCAACGATTTTTCCGTAAAACACTATTTTCCTTACTATGCGGTTCTCCCAATTCGATGTTGTTCATTGAACCATCCTGATCCTCCATCTTAAGTCGACCTCTCCCAACATTCATAAACAAACAAGGAGACGAAATAGCCTCTTGCCGCATCTGAAAAGACAACTCGTCCGCAATCTTCCCATGTCCAATTATTTTCATTGAGTTTATCTTACAATCCTGCTGGAAATCGAAACATTTCAAACGTACCTTATTAAATTTCTGATCCATTTTCCGTGATACTGTGGTTTTGTAAAGGCTGATGACGGGCTAGACCTAGGTCGACCCTGTCCTGGCCTTTTGGTGTGGCGTCCTGTTTCTCTGAAGTGCCTTAGTTTCCTCTCTTGTTTTTGTGCGCCGAAGTATCTCTTCCTATTGTAGAGTGATTTACAGTCAGTCCCCTGGTGACAGACACTTCGTTCTGTATGTATAATTTTATGCCCCTGACATTGTCATATTCGCTTAAATACTGGAGCCAATGAAAAGATTTAAGAAGAAAAATAAGATCAAATTAAATCAATGAAGGAAGAAAAAGTTAACTGAAAGAGATCGGTAGAGATAGCAGAATGGAATGGAAATGGCTCCTAGTTACCTATAACGTTTGCAAAATGCATTAAATAGAGATGTGTTAGAAAGACTTGATCCAAATTTTTGAATTCCCAGCGAATTCTTGGATTCTAAGATCACTATTTAAGTTCTTATTATTTACGTGCCAAGGTACATTGACCATGAAACGTAGAATTTTAATATTAAGACGTTAATACCAAATTTACTCAAATACTCCAACGTAAAATTCTACGTTACATGGTCAATACCAACCTCTACACGTTAATACCAACCTCATAGTAAAATAATTCCATATCTCAACATAGGCTTTAAGATTTATATATTTAATAATTTTTTAAATATTTTATGTTGTACTGGAAGGTTAGAGTGGCGTCTTCTGTACACTTCTCCAAAACGGTAACACTATTTCTGTGCTTTACTATTCATGATGTAAACGTTCACATGCTCTCTCCAACTCAACTTGGCATCTAGGATCATTGGTATATATTTAGCCGTCTCGCTATACCATATAGTAGCCTAAAAGAAGAATATAACCTTTTAGCTAGTAAAGTTTTTAGCTGATTTTATCTAACTGACCATGATTCTCTCCTATTTGTCAATTTATTTACGTTGTTCCGTGCCTTTTGATGGATTATGGATGAATGATTGATGCTCGATCTTACCGATACCACCATTATATCATCTGCATTTTGATGCTACTGAAGTAAGTAAAACGTAAATTTATTCCAGGCTTGCATGAGGGCTTAACGACTGACCACCCGTTGGGTGTCGCAGACGACCGACGAAACCACTTTACAATAAAATTTCCGTAGTGTGTTCAATTAAAACACCAGACCCTACGCCTGGATTCAAACCAAAGACCGCTAGCGTGTTGATTACGAATCGGCCACCGCGGTTGCAAAATATCGATGATTATTGAACAATGAACGAGATCCACGAAAAGCCAAGCAAGAAATTCAAAGTTAATAAGCAAAGAAAAAGAAACGTATAAACACCAAGCCAAAATAATGGAAAAACTATCAGACATATAGCACGGTGTCATTTTGTGAATCGATGTGTAGTAAATAAAAATAAAGATGCGTCAAAACACCGCCATGCGGGATACCTCAGCCGTTTCTTTTAAAATTATTTTATATATGGCAGTTATTTACGAATATAAAACAATGTGTACAGATTAGTGACCGTTATATATATTTAGATATCGTGAGATGTTGTCTGGTGTGATGTAGGTATCAGAAAATTTTTTTTTTTATCGTGCCAACGTTTCGATCTTTTATTGAGATCATCTTCAGGGCCTGGGATTTGCAAACATAGTTTACATTTAGAGAATACATATAGAATTTGGAAAAGCAAATTTATATAATGCAAAAATTATATTTTATATTCTATCAAAGTATCAAACTATTTCTACTCACTAAAAAGTGTTTGTCTTCTGTGTAATTTTGCCATGCCGTGTTGAGAGTGCCAGTGAGATTTAACTGTTTCCTGTTTATATATGTTTGATTTTGAAGTGGTGGGGAAGGACCTTTTCACCTCAAAGAAGCCGACGACTTATACAAAATTGTCTCTTCTATACCCACTTCCTTCCCCACCACTTCAAAATCAAACATATACAAACAGGAAACCAAATTCTATATGTATTTTCTAAATGTAAACTATTTTTGCAAATCCCAGGCCCTGAAGATGATCTCAATAAAAGATCGAAACGTTGGCACGATAAAGAATTGTTTTTCTGAAACCTACAACACACCAGACCGCATCTCACGATATATGAATAATAAAATATAATAATGAACTTTGTCTGTAATATTATTACTTTAAAATGCGAAGAAGAATTCTTATTGGATTGGGGGAATAACGATGTTTTCCAGCAGTTTCCTACAAATTAGAAGCTCAGAGGTTTCAAGTTGAAGATAGATTGTTTGGATAATGGAGCAATGTTTTACTGGAAAGCCAACCGCGTCGGTTATCTGCAAATAAAGTTTCTTCACATTGGGTAAAAAGAATAGAGATTACTTATTTACTTTATTTCTTGTTTTTGCTTTCTTGATTTGTCGGTTTGGTGTTCGATATTAGTTGAATTTCAACCATTTTGGATACATTTTATTTAACAGTTACTTCTAGGTTGCTTTTGTAAACAATAAAATATTATTTCACGTTGCATTAACATCTATTGCATTTGGAGGTTTAAAGTAAACAGACAGGCCGTCACCTTTCTTTACAATTAAAAAACAAACTATTAATACAGGTACCAATATTTAAAATAATCTTGAAAGATTAAACACTCTGTTAATCTTAAACCTTTGTAGAAAACATATTAATGTCCAAGAGTGTTACGTTTTTTTCGGGTCTTTTCAAAATTTATCAGAATTTTCGAATAATTGACACTACCGCTGTCACTAATGCGTTGAACTATCAGTAATGTAATTTCTGCGTTCTGCACCATGATGAACCATTGTCATCACAGCCATCATTGTCTTTCGCTCGTATCATGTCCGATTTAATGGTTTCGTTTTTCTGACAACTGTATTATTGTAGCAGTGTCAATTTAGTTTACCATTATACCTGGTTTTAACGTTGTTTTCTACTAACACAAAATAATAATAATAGTACAAAATCTAGATTTCAATTTGAAGGCTAAGCTTCTAATTAGTAACAAAATTAGAGTAGAGGAGAACCCATTAGGATGTGACCAGGAGTTTAATAAACAACGTGTTCAGTGTCGTCCCTTAAATGATATAGAGACAGGTTATAGTATAGATAAGTATAGATTCTATGCGGGAAAATAAGTTTGTATACTCTTAACATGCCCGAACTGCTTCAACTATTTTCACCTTTCACATTTTCATTAAGAATTTAGACGAATTTAGATCAGCTTCCTACAATCCACCGAAATTGGGGATTGGGAGGGTTGAACGTGAATTTAATTTTCGTTTGAGATCAACAAGCAGAAATAAATTTCTAGGTTTCTATCTAACGATGAACCACTCTCACAAAATTGCGAATACAATATGAAGAAATTTTGTTATGAGACGTTTCTACGTGGCACGAATCTCTCCGAGTCGGCTAAAATGTTTCGGACGACTGACTAGATACTAATTCTAGATTGTTGGCTTAGTAACTAAACCCACCAACAGGCATGGATAATAAGCTTTGGAGACATTATCATTTCAACAACCTGTACATTACCAAGGGTCCCGCAACGTCGATGCCCACTTGTTTGAACGGACGGTCAATTTGGACTCTGGCTTCAGACAAATTCATTAAGGGTTGCATAAGGGGACGACAGTTGTTTGTTTATACGAATTCGAATGAGCACATGGGCCCACAGTATCCATTCTTTGCATAAGAAATTGGGCCACTTGGGGTCCCGAATGGAGGCTCAGGGCGGGGTAATATTCTTTATCAAATCCCATAGATGACACTCTTTAGGAATAATAAATAAGAATCCTATTAACTAAAGGTTATATACTGGTCAGCCGTGATTTACGTGGATGCTCACTTGTCAGCAAGACGTAGCCGTTTCTTAGAAAAGTGTTTTTGTATCAGAAGCACTAGTGTTGAAACTGAATCGTTCATCCTATCGATAGTTAAGTTTGAGTGATTTTCACACATAGCTTCTGCCGCAGATTTTCGCAAAATTTGACTAATATTTAAATAAAGGAAATTTCGTTTCGGAAATTCCTTTAAGTAGGTGAAAAAGGACAACCTGGAAATAAGATATTACAAATAAATAGCTCTCCTACTTTCTAAACTGCATTATGGTCGTCTCGAAACGCAGTTAGGATTTTCTGCAGACTTTACATATTGCCAATCACTTGGGGAACGGTGATCAAAAATATCCCTCTCTGTTTCTCTCATCACTTGGCAACTTAAGTTTCTAGTTGATAAAGGGTTATCCTCAACCAGGGTAATTCCTTTAATAGGCAATTTATTTATTCGTAGGGTGGGATAAAGTATGATTTTATTATTTAGGCATTGGGGGCAGGATCGTTGTGATTTGAAGTGAATGTGGGGAAGCGGACTTTGACATTTAAAACATTTAGCATCATCACTTAGAGCACAAAAGGCCGAACAAAATTATGGAAGGCAATATGCAAAATCAAAATGGGCTTAATCGCCTTGAACGATTGGATCTCCAACGACTTGAAGGAATTAAGAATCGTAGTATGGACTTTTAAAAATATCCGTTAAATATTTGATTGGGCAGTTTGCCAAAGACACAAGTGCTATCTTCATACATTTGTGCTAATCTTCGCTTATTTTGATAACTCTCATTTAAAGCAGTCAATACTAACGGATAATTTTTCCCGGATAAATGATATTTAAATATTACAGATTTATTATCGCACACCACTAAGGTTTTAGGATAATGAAATTTCTGAATGATAGTCAAAAATAGTACAAAGAAGTTTGACCTGATTCAACGAGAAAATGGTGCTATTTTTAATTTAAACAAATAATCGTAATTAAGTGTCTGGGAAACCTGACGGACAAAAACCAGTTCTTTCTTGGTTAATTATAAATAAGAAGCCTTTGCAGCAAAAATGATACCTTCAAACGAAGTTTCACCTTCAATTACTTTAATGACAAAAGAAGGATTGTCATTTTTTAAATTAAATGTTATCGATCTTCTTTGCATATCGTCAAACGTCTCTTTCCGTTAGTTCCATCTTGGTACAAATTTTTCTACATTCTCACTCGAAAATTTTGAAATGGTCCAATATTGATTGCACATTGGCAAAAACCGTTTCTCTCGAAGCGACTAATGCTTTAAAGTCAGTTTCCATGACACTTTGGAGAGGCAAATTAACTGTATACGGATCTACTAAGGTCTTTGATGGAAATTCAGAAATGAAAAAATAGCCATCCATGTTATTAATAATAATTACCAAAGTGATTAAAAATCATAAGTTAAAATTGATGTGTTAAAGACCTTGTCTTAATACTAAAGGAATGTGTAAATTTATTAGGTTACTAAACAGAAAAGGTTACCCTCGTCCTCCTCCTACACATCCAGCCACACTACTCGGAGCCGGCTGGTTATAGATGATAAGCACGTCAGGCTACCTGTAGATTCAGGATGAAAATTGTCAACTTGCGGACCTTGGTCCCTCCAAAAAATAGGGCTAAATGAAAATAAAACAGACTGGAGGAGCAAACACCTAGAACGACTGAGAGCTCGAGTAGTGAATTTAATCAACCGAGCCAAAGCCCATAATGAGTGGGATACACACAGAAATGCCTTCACGCAGTACAACAAAGAAAACCGATAAGCTACTGGTGGTGGATATTTTGTGGGGCAATCACAGAAATACCGGATGGAAGCTTCAATCAGACGGAAGAAGAAACACGTCCTTTACTGTTGAAAATCACTTCCAGGAGCAGAAATAGTAGACATAATATACGAGAGAAAGAAATTCTCCTTGAGCAATAAAAAAATGGTGGCAGTCATAATAGAAACTACATTCATATAGCCCTTAAAAGGCACCAGGAGTAGACGGGATATACCCTGCACTGCTACTAAAAAGTCAAGAGGTCCTCTTACCTTACTGAGAATACGATTAGAAACCAAACCCGTACAGACTTATCAGTCCTCAATGATGTGAGCATCAAACCACAACCGAGAGACAGCACTGAAGAACAAACATCTCAGTGAGTGACAATGACCAGAGATATCCATTGAGTTAGCCCTGTATAAATGCCTTGGACCAATACCTGGTAAAACGATTACAGGTATAAGACACGCCAAGAGATTTATAGAAGGGCCATTTGCAAAACAAGCAAAGGAATTCATGGAACCATGATTCTGCTTCTTCGACTCCCGACAGGGCACTGCCATTAAGAAAGTTAATACGCCAGATAGGAATACAGACAGAAGAAACTGGCACATATTGGCAGGAAGAGGAGGAGGCAGGAGAACATATTTTATTTTCATGTCGAACCGGCACTGTGTCTGTCTCCACTCGCGGGTTTTTCGTTTGAGTTATTATGTGAGTTTGTTTGTGCGTTTATGAGTTGAACGTCTTTAAGTGTTATTTGTTTGTATATCTCAAAAGATCATTCATCATCAGCTTATGACCATCACCCTCCCTACTCTCTAGACCAGGGGTGTTGTTGTTTAGTTAGGTTCTTCTCAACAATATCAATGAAAAAACTCATAGTTATTCAAAATTGCGAGTTTATTGGTTGTTACAAAACAAAAGAGTTACATATGGTGTTAAACATAACTAAGGAGTGGCTGATGTTGAAGCGTGGCACTGCATGTCCTCAGCATACTTTTCATAAGATGGTACGTATACACTGAGTGCTAATCGCAAGCATGATGACATACGATAGTCAGTTAGTCGATTGCGATATTTTGACTTAATTATCTTCATTTCAGAAAATGCAGACTCGCACACGTAAGTTGACCCAAAAAATGCCATCAATTGAAGGGCGATTTGCCTTACATTCGGATATTTATCTTCAGATATAAAACACCAGAAATTTGTATCAGATGCTGTAGCTTTGAGATGTATATCTGATATAATCTGCACTAACCCATTTTCGACAGAACATGAGTTCATATTAAACTGACTTGATATTTCAGTAGCTAATTCCTCAATGTTTTTACATGAAAAAGGATAATTCATAAATGATGAATTGAAATAATTTCCAATTTTTTAAAATTGTTTTTTAAATTTCCAATTTACTGCAATCATAAAAACGCATTTCGAATTGTCCAAAATATTTGATAATTCGGCCTCATACGTATCATAATTCAACTGAGGAATCCTTGCTTTCAAAGACGGAAAATGTTTCAGATCCTTTCTTTTCAGTTGATCTATCATAAGTTGCAATTTATTTTTGAATGCGTTTACTGCGCTAATCATCTCAATAATAGTTTTTCCTTTACCTTGAAGCTCCAAGTTAACGGTGTTTAAGTGCATTGTGATGTCAGTCAAAAATGCCAAATCAGTCAGCCATTTTTCGTTTTTTCAAAATCTGAGTGTCATCACCTCTTTCGTCTAGAAAAGCTGTTATTTCGGGCAATAATTCTTGAAACCTTTCTAGGAATTTTCCGCGACTCAACCACCTGACGTCCGTGTGAAGAACTAAATCAGTGTGTTCAGCTGATTCCCTATCATCCAACTGCAACTGAAAGAGCCGCCGTTGCAAGCTACGTGCACGGATGGAATTCACAATTTTTGTTGGAATGCCCATAATTTCCTCCGTGTTTAAAACTTTTCAACACAAAACTTGTTGACGTATAATGCAATGGAATGATTATTAATTGAATTTTATTACGTAATACAGTTTTGTAGTTTAGTTACCTACCTACTTATTAAAAAAAATTTTCTTCTCGAGATCTACTCAAAAAGCACTCGCGATCGACCGTTTGAGCAACCCTGCTCTAGACCTTTCGGCTACCGACTAACGTTCTTTCAGACACCTGGACAACATTTTACAACATAAAAAAATTTATTATTCCAAAGTTGTAAGAAAGTGCATTTCAGGAATTAGACAATAATAAAGCCCCAAAGCCCTATTTTTTGGTATAGAGAAGTTGCCATCACGTTAGAAGACAAGTATTGACCAGAGCGATGGAGGATATTTTAATAAACAAAAAATATTTAAAATAATTTATTTAATTTTTTAAATTTATTTTATAACCACAAATCTGGATTATAATCCGAACAATAAGATCTGCAAGTAGAACTATGTTATTTGACCTACATAACACGTATTAGGTTAATACATTTAATACAGTACAAAAATAGTTTTACTGCCTTTGTTCGTCTTAATGTTATACTCTTATATAAGTCTGTCTTATTATTACTATTAAGCTTGTCAACCCTATAACACATCTGAGAAATAAAAAAATTATTGTACAGCCCTAGACGTTCAACGTACATTTAGGGTAGGACCACCTCACACAAATTGTGTTCAATTGAATAACGTTTAATTTAATAATTGTAATTCCATTGTTTCGAAAAATAATTAGTGTCACCAATGATTAATTAGTTTTTGTTTATTCAAAAACTGTTATGCTTTGTTTTACTTTGAGTACGATTTCTTGCATCTCAACTTATATTACCTGCAATTTGACGAATTGCGTCAATGTTTCAAAAATCCTTTAATGATTTCTGCTTATTATAAGAAAGTTTGCGTTTGGAGAGAGGTGATTAATAGAATAACATTCGTAATGATGTTTTCCATTCGTTTGACTCAATTAGAAACTACTCGGTTCGAAGTTGAAGACAGCTTTGATTGGGGGAGCAACGTTTGAGTAGAAATTCATCCAGGGGTAGGTTATCTGCAAATAGGGTAGGGCTTCTTTGCATTTAAACGAATTGGATTTTGGGACGATTCCTTTGATTAGCATTTAAAGCCGCCGTCCGAAAACAATAAACGCCACTGCGTGGATCCCAGATATAAACGCTCACGGCCGGCATCTCCCTGGAGAAATAATAGGAGCGTCGGCAGACTCGTTTGTCACTCTGGAGGCGGAGACTGGAGTCGGCTCACGTGACCGTGGGCGGCCAATGCCTGGGCGGGTCGATAGCCGCCTTCAGCCCCCGGGCCGCCCCCGCACCAAACACCTTCAAGACGTGCGCCACTTACTAATCTAACCAAGGGCCATCTCCGACCCCAGCGGATGAATTTGGGCCAGTAACGCCACTACGAGAGCACCCCCCCCCCATTAATAAAACGCACTCTCCTGCCAAACGGCCGCTCGGCCTAGATCCGCACTATAAAAACTCTCTTGTTTTCCTCCAAACAGGGGGTGAAAAACAAATGTAAGCCACTGATTTAATAAAGGGATGCGGGAATAAATGAACTCATTAATTTTAATATACTATTTTTCTTTTGACAGATGCGATTTGACCCGTTTGCTATGTTACAACAAACGCTGCCGACATACCTTCTCAACACCTGTAATTATCTACAGGCTATTCTTTGTAATTAATTAATAGAAAACAAAACATCACTCACTGGTCCGCCTATCCCCGATCTTAATCCGAAGACTCCTTCGACTCAAGCAGTTCAATAAGAATACCTATATATTACGAGTATTAAATTCACATTTATACGTTATCAGAGCACTACTTCCCTCGGTTAAGACAGTGAAAATTTTTGACACATTGAGATGTCATTGAGATCTGCGGTGAGATGGTGTTCGGTCGTTTTCTATCATTCTTCAATCATCATTCTATCATCAGGTAAAATGTTCTGGCCTGGGAAATAGATATGGGAACCATCATTATTGATTGTTGTGTTGGTTAATTTTTAAAAAATTTCAGACAAATTAAATTATAATTATTGTTTTTACTCTTGTCTGCTTTAACTTCAATTAATACAGTAATATAAACATAACTATAAATAATAATAAGTGTAATATAAATATAATTAATACTGTAATATAAACATAAACCAATAATATTCAAAAATGATTAAATTTTTGGACCATGGTCATCTCTATTTATCCTTACCTCTTGCTGGTGAATTACGCACGACTGGGACGTACGAAAGAGAAACTCGTCTAATATACGTCGTGAATAAACGGACAAGGACGATTGAAGGGGGACAAATGAAAGCGCCAAATATGAAACTAATTTATACTCGTTTGATTTCATAAGTCATTAAATTATAAAAAACTAACAGCTAACTAGGTAACTAGGTAAGTTGGAAAAATTACAGTCATTAAATAGAAAACAAATAAGTAAAACATTGCAAAGATTTTATTAAAATAGATATTTGAACATTAGTTCGCATTTTCCCGCTGTTTTACAATTTAAACAGCGAAACCGAAAGAAAGAAATAAGTCACAAATAAGCAAATTTACTGCGTTACAGTTTCAGGAATTAAGTTTTAACATACAACTCCGCCAGAGACAAGCCCACGACATCTGTGATCTAACGAGAGATACTACCTCCCCTATACTGTTTAGATACACTGAAAGACTAAAAACTCATTTTTATTTATTTATTTATTTTATTGGTTCTCTTGTATTCAACAACAGTTCAAAGGTTATAATTATAAATAAATTTATTTGGTTTCGTGGTCCAATTGACCATATAAATTCTTTTCAATTCAATAATCTTTTAAGTAAGTTTTAACTGAGCAAATACCTTTTAAAAGATTAATTAATTGAAAAGAATATAAATAAATTTAGAAATATTATAATTATATATTTTTATCAACGAATTGAAACAATTTGAAAACTGTATTAAAACTATCTAATTAAGATCAATGTTAAAACATTTTTTTTGTATAAAACTCAATTTGGTATAATTAGTTCTATGGCAATCAATGAGAATGTTGTTGGATTCTTCTCTAATGACAATTAGACTTGGATTTATACTTATGAACAAAATTAACCCACTTGCGTTAAATTTTAATGTATTTAGGTTTATTCATATTTTGCTTACCAAAAATAGGTTTCGTTCTAAAAAAAAGACTTTAAAAAAATGTTTATTCCTAAGTATAAAAAAATATTGAATAACGAAAAAAAATTCGAAAACAAATGAAAAACCTTGTAAAAAATGAAAACTTTTTCTCCCCTTTAATATGGAGTATTTGTAACTCTGGCATGAATCAAATCTGTAAAATAGTTTTGCATTCCTTGGAAAAGATTTCTTATTATCAACTATAATGAGGAATTATTCCATTCATCAAGGGCGTTTATACACTTCGAGGGGTTAGGACCAGGGTTTTGCACATTTAAATTGGTCTCAAATGTGTTCGACTCTGTTCAAATCTCATTCAGCTCAAGACAATATGTGTAATTTGAGGGCTAGCATAATCTGCATTAGCATGAAACTCTCACCGATGTGAGAGGTAAATGGCACCACCTATTCTGCGATAATGTCCCGTTAGCCTAACTCTGTGAATTTAGAGGTCTTTCTCGCACCACATCAAATTCGATGCGGGCGTCCAACGAAGTGCCACCCCAGAACATCAATGACCCACCATGCAATGCCTCCTGAGAACCCATACAGCATGGAAATTTCCTTTCTCCTGAGCGTCTCCATATGAAATTACGCCAACTGTTGCATTTTTATAAGCCTTGGTAAGGAGAGGTCAAAGAAACGGTTGCCGAGATATGAGGGTATTTTCATTGAGACTTCGTTTTACAGTGCTGGAGGAAATACAACATTTCGGACTTGGCTCATCTCTTATCTCATTTCCAGTAATCCTGCAACTTTTTATAGCTTGATGATGGATGAATCTATCATCCCTCCTTGTCTGTGTGCTCAGGTCGGCCCAATGGGCATTCTGGTGTGAAGCCGACGAAATATTTTCTACAGAGTGACTTGCATTCAGTCTTCTAAACTTCTTTTAAAAAAGCTTTAAAAAGTAAAACAAAAATGTTTCTATTGGAAAAAAATTTTTAACTTGGTTGAAAAAAGGTTTAATTGGGTTGAATAAATGGTTAATTTGTTTGAAAAAGTTGGGCAATTTGAGTTAAAACAGGTTTAATGTGACTGGAAAATGCAATAAGTTTATGAATTTATTAATGAATTATTTAAAAAATAGAGAAAGTTTATTTCAATTTACACTTTCACCTTCCCACATAGGTGTGGAGGGTAGAAAAACGGTGGACGAGGCGGCAAGCCTGGGTCGTCTCAACCTCCGGACCGAACCATCGCTATCCAGCCCACTGACGCTAAGAATGCAGTTAAAAGTGATGAAAATGAATAAAGAAGGGAGCAGCTTCAACGGGCTGGATCAATAGAGAAGCTCCACTGTATGAAGAGCACTCGCGTATGTGTCCGGTTTGTAGAAAAAGGTTGCCCGGTGAGTACCACCTAATTGAACGGTGTAATTCGTTGGTCCCATACAGAGAGCCAGGAATACCACCCGATTTGAGAATTGTGCTTGAGCACGGCCGTAAGTATTTGGGTCCTCTGTTCAGATTCTTGGAGGAAAACGGGGTTCTTTTATTGAATATGGTAGTAATAGTTGGGTATACTTAGTTTGTGGTGAGAGTGAATATTTATTAGGGATTATGTGTGATGTGAGAGGGTCGATCGGGAGGGAATATCGAGTACTCCATCATCTTAATTGAATGAGTAGTATGTAAATAGGAGTGAATGTTTTTATGAATGAACGAGAGTGCTAATGGCTTTGAACGGCATACGTTGGACTCAATTGACTTAGGTTTTGACAGCACCACTCCCTCCGGAATTCAATCTCGGTGGCTGGACAGATAAGACTGAGGTCTGACCCCGGTCTGCCAACAACCGGCGGTGGATGATTATCGCGTCTACCGGCCATTTACTGGAAATAGAAAAAAGCCGGATTTGCCGGTAGAGTACGAGAAGCCAATAGATTCAGCTCGACGTTCGTTTGTATAACTCCTATGTACATGTGCCGATTTAAGCCTACACAAATCCAAATCCAAACACTTTAACCTTTATTTTTAAATAAAAATGTACACTGCTTATGTCACAATAGCTCAGATAGGTTGGCGTATTGAGCCGAAGGTCATGGGTTCGAATCCCGCTCGTGACACTAATTTTTCATGAATGAATTATTAATTAGAATAATTAATTAATTTAAAAAGAATCATTTTTATGCATTTTTTATTACATTATTCATCGTTACAATTTCAGCTATTGCCCGTAGTAACCTTTTCAACTGTCAGCAATGGTTCTGTCCGTTTACGTTCTGAGTGCTTGTCACAACGCTATTTTCGATTCCAGAGCAAAACCAAAGGCAGACAATTAGATCACGCGGGTCAATAGGGAAAAACAATTGATCCATTCAAAGGGAATGTTGTCCACGTAGGTGTTCAATAAAATCCACTACCTATCTCAACATGACCTTTATTCCAAGGTTCCAATAACCAGTTTTGTGCACTCGGGACCGACATTACCTTCATGATACGGTGATAACTAAATTATTCAATAAATATAATTGGTGTTAAAATATGTATACACGTATTGTTAGTATTTTATTTCCATGTTGTTTTTCTTATTACCAAATATTAAGTGTGCCTGATTTTACTCAAACGATCATAGTAATTTGCCAGTTGATTTAAATTATTATAAATTTTTGGCTTTAGTTCCGAAATGTTAATAACAACAAGTATTTTATTGAGGTCAGTGCCAAACAACTCTAGAAAAATAATAAACACAGTATTGATAAATGATTCACACTTGTTAATCATGCCGGTTTGTTGATTTAGAGATGTGTGTAGCAAAATAGAACTGCAAAGCAACGATCCCGTGAATTTAGCCGGACCCAATAGAGCATAGAGTCAGGAAATGATGCCAAACTTGCTTTCTTCAAGAAGGTGGCCATTTTGAATTTTTTGAAGTATTTTGTATTTTAATATTGTATGCTCAATTTTGTTGCAAAGTCTCTGTTGTTTATTTTGTACTACTTTAATTATTTCGTTTAATAGACGTTTCAAAATCGTTATTATACTTTTTAACTGAGCACAATTTATTGAATCAAATACAACATTATTGTAGACAAGAAAAAACATAAGTTATTTTTAATCCAATTTGCCACGTGTTTATGTGCACAATGCCAATAATATTGTAACGTTTAAAATTTCAATTTTAACAGGAATGCTCTCTGGAGGAGTAGATCAGGACGGTATCGGCATACGGTTTTCTGATTCTTCCTTCCCGCTCTCCCATCCAACGGGGATGATCCTTGCCTTCTTCTGCGTTTATTTTTGTTTCGCACTTTTCCATTTTTTTCTATTTTGTGATGTCATTTTTTAATTGTATGATCGAAATTTTTTATAACTTTGATATGCAGGCGCATGCGACTTGCAAATAATTGATGGCCAAATTTAACGCACACTCTATTTATTTAGTTTAAAATGAAGTTCATTTCCTTAGAAATTTGAAAAGACAAGTTTGAAATGTTGCGATTTCCATCCAGGACTGTAAAAAGAAGGCTTAAAAACATAAACTAAAAAGAAGAATTAAAATAGCTTCTACCTAGCTCGTCGACATCTCCTTCCTACAGCTCAGAAAATTGTCAGATTCCAATTCGCACCAATACATGGGAAGATTGGGGACGAGAGTTCAAATCTTCAGATGAGTGTAGTTTCTGAGGTGCCATTTACTTCGATTTAAAACTTCACAGAGGTAGAAAACATAATGGAAGGATATGTTATGCCATTGGCCCCCACATCGGAGAGAGATTGTTGCTAATGCAGGCTAATGCCAAGGCCCAAAGAGCACTATTATGGAGTCCGGATTTGCACCCAATTGTTTGCCGCCAACTTATGCTACGAGTACGACGGCGAAACTCAGGTCCGAACATCTTAAAAGAGTGGGAGCCCACTGCTTTTGATGCATGGCAACAAGTTGCTCAGTATTTTGCCAGAAATCTTTTCCAAGGAATGCAAAGCCGTTAAACGGACATGATTTATGCCATAGATGGAAATACTAGGCATTAAGGGGGATTTTTAAAGATAATTTTTAAGTTTTCTTTTTTTTGGGAGGGGGACATACATCATTTTATGTATATATGTGAATATATTTTATATTCACACACTTATCATTTTATGGCAATAAATTGTGTACAAATTGTGAAGTTTCTTTTTATTTGCACCTATGTGTAGAAGTGTTCGCTTAATTGCAACAGGATTTGGCTACACTGCCAGAACCAATTTTTCACCAGTTAAACAATGCAATAACCTATATACACCGTTTTTTACAAAAAACACAAAGTACAACTTTTTTTGTATCAATAAACGTTAAAATTATGAATGATCGTAGTAAAAAGAGGTTATACATTTTTTGAAACACTAATTCGTTAAATTTATGCAAATATAATTTTAAGAAACATTATGCTATTAATCATTAAATTGCCTGATTTGTAATCAATTCAGGATTAGACAGCTGATGATCTCCGCTTATCTTCGCTGTTTATACGACGCCTTCCGGCCAATTGGCTATCTTCTGTTGACACCATTATCATTTAATAACTATTTAAAATATTTTCACAACAATGTGTAGATTTTCTAACAATACGATGTGTCAAAAATTGTAAATAATACAATATCTATACTTCAAACGAATGTAGTTGGCCTGAGGACTGTAAAATATATTTTTATTGTGAGAAAAATCGTCTTCCAATCAAATTGTGGTAAGGACAGAAATTGGTGCCAAAGGTGCTTGTAAATCATTTAAACAGTGTTGAATTTTTTCTTGGATTGATACAATCAAAATTCTAAAATTGCAAAATAGTTCCTATTTTTTATGGTTTTTATGGTTAGGTAAAATGTGTAAACGGTTTTAACACAGTTAATTCATCCTCATACTTATTTCCGTTAGTGTACAATAAATGTTCATGGTCAGTTCTAACTATTATACAAATTAAAGAAATTTACATGTGAATTTAATATTTCCGTATTCCATGCTTGTGCTCGTTTATATCAGTGTATTCTCGCTTTGTCCACCTTCATACTGAAAGAATATTCAGAAATGACAAAACATTTTGGCGTAAAAATTAAAGATTCTTCTTGATTTATGACTTCTTTATAGGTATAACGTTTAATAAGGTATGCAATGTCGATAACGCGTTGACGACGATATAATTAACATTCTCTTCAGTAAAAACTGAACATTACGTACTTGTGCTGCACATAAAATCGCAAAAAAATAAACAATCTTTTTGTTTAACTACTATTAACTTTTAGTTTTAGTTTTTCACTTTCCATCTTTACTCTGCATCTATATTTTTATACATGTTGAACACTACATTTTATACTCAATTTTATAAATACTATATGCATGTTTTTTCTCTTTATGTTCCAATCCTCTTGTCTTTCCCTCACTCCCCTTTTCCTATGTAAGTGCTTCTTATGTCTACGTACGTGAACATGATACATTCTCCACAGCCACAAATATCTAGCCCACCTTTATATTTGATTTATACGTTTTTCCAATTGTCTACTAGCAACGAAATGAACTAGTATAAAACCGCTTCTAAAAATAAGAAATGATAATTGCTTTACAATACACATACCAAACAATCATTTGTATAAAAATAAAATCCTATCTTAACTATGCTTGTTTCCTATTTTAACAATCTTTAAGGAAAATGTCAGACTGTACAATTAATGTTTTAAATCAATATACAAAGTATTACTATTACTCCAATCTATAAAACAGCAAAGCGCACATATATACATACAGACGCGGGCCCACACAAATATTTCCATAGACGTTTTCCTCATTGGGTCTGCAGGCGGATGTTATGCAATTTGGCCTGTCTATTCTTGCTGTTCTATCTCTGCGCCCGTTCAACACAGTGAGGATGGGCATACCAAAATGGTCGGACCGGCCGCATTACAATAGTATAAATTATTTTTACAATAGATTAAGTTTAGTACAAACTATAACGCTACACAAGGCAATAATTGAATATACGTATCCACTTCAAACTGCGCGTTAATGTTAATTAAACCGCTTACTTAAAAAAAACGCATTTCGTTTGATTGTTGTATTAAATATTTTTGCTGTTCTCGTACTTTGTGCTTCTTATCAATGATTTTATGATATTGACATCTCTACAATTGTTTTAAAGAAGTAATGTTTGGTAATGATTTTTTTGACATTAATGAAAAAATTACATGAATGTAAGTATCAATTTATACACAAGTTATTTATTATTTATTACTTATTACCACCAAATATGATAGAACAATTTGGTTCATGTATTTCGTTTATTATTCCATATTTGATCCGTCATACAAAGAGTACTTACAAAAAACTTAACACAAATTAAAAACTGGCTTATGTAAAATAGAATATAATTAATTTTGAATAATTTTCGTATTCGAGAATTAATTAAACTTAATTTTGAATGATAGTTCTGCTAGTAATTCTGTAAGCTATAGGGAATCCGTGTGAATAAGAGCTAGGCGGGTTTTCATTTTCAGAGGTTAATGGGAAACGTCCTTGCAGTGGAGTAGTTACGATCGGATTAATGTTTATCCAATGTTGAAGTTGCAGTGGGCCAGATTAGATAAAAAAGGGCAAAACGGGAGATCATCTCTCGATCCCTAGCAAGCAGAAGAGGCCGGTTCGTAGCGTAATCCCGTATCGAAAGCGTTCTCCTCCCCCACCAGCCGATGGATGGGTCCGCCCAACGCAGTGGAGTAGGAATCACTTTCGCGCGAGACTTCTGTCTGGAAACAACTGGCTGAAAAACTGTGTTCCTGTGGTTTCTAG
This sequence comes from Cimex hemipterus, assembly GCA_039619505.1. Classification (NCBI taxonomy): domain Eukaryota; kingdom Metazoa; phylum Arthropoda; class Insecta; order Hemiptera; family Cimicidae; genus Cimex; species Cimex hemipterus. The sequence goes on along the minus strand of CM077103.1, from coordinate 34,204,292 downwards.
AAATTAGCTTTCCAAATGGCGGAGGGGCCGACGACGGAGACGAAGGTCATGTGTGAGCCGAAGGTCTGGTCGCCGACGGACACTCGAGATTTTTCGGACTTTTTCGCATCTACTGTGATTGTTTTTGTTTCAGGCATCTGTCTACAAGACAGTCGGCGTGTTGATGAATAACATCATCAAATACTTTTTGTTAGCTTTGAAAATGGTCACATGCGTAGTTTTCTTTTACGCCCCTTTCAGGAAGAAGAAGCTCCTGCCGCCGATCAAGTCTCACCTACTCAAGATGAGCGCTACACAGCTGGTTCAAAAGCTCAAATCAAAAGAAGTAAGATATTACTGTAATAACCCATTTTCATAACATGAAAAAATTAGGTTACATTGGTTTTTGGAACAATTTTAATATCAAGCGACAGGTTTTTAAAACTTAACAAAATATCGAAGGGAGGGAGAGAGAAAGGGAGAGAGAGAGAGAGAGAGAGAGAGAGAGAGAGAGAGAGAGAGAGAGCAAGAGAGAGAGGGTGTCTGAGAAGGGGAGAGGGAGTGAGAGCGAGAGATAGAAAGAAAACGAGTGACACCTATGCATAGGAACAGATGAAAAGATTGTTTCACCAATTAGTTATTAAAAGTTTCAGCGAGAAATAATGATGCTACTATAATTGTTGTAAAGAATTAAATGAATTCAAGATTCGTGGTTAAATCGCAATTACCGGGTTTTTAACGAAAAAATTTTGTTTGAATAACTTAATTAATTGAATATAGACTTCAAGATAAAAAAAACGCAGGTGAAAGTGGCTTTGAGAATAGACGCAAGTACATCAGAGTACATACAATATTGTGTGCTATATGTTTAGGTATGTTTAAGTATCTCTTTCAAACTATCAGTATTTTAGTGATATATTAATTAAAAAATACGTATTTGCATGTAAACTAAATTACACGAGATCTGAAATTCATGAGTCAATTTAAAAAATTTAGCAAGACCATTTGAAATAAAATTCACCAAATCATTGGAAAATTATTTAGTGGTTGAATAGTTTAATTTAACTTATTTAGTTTAATTTAATTTGTCACTGAGTGCATTGAGTTGTATTTTGAAACGAACAACGAATTACGAGTTAGTCTTTCCTAGAGTGTATTATTTTCTAACGTGTCAACTAAATTGATCATTTTATAATATGTGTTGCTTTCGGATAAAATAAAAAAACTTTTTAAATCGATTAATAAATTATTGCTCAATTTTACATCTAAAAAACGGTAGTTAGACTTTTCACCTAATCAATTAATGTAACACTACTACGTAAAATTCCTTTATGTATATTAGAGCAAATATGTAAACATTTAGATAACTTTATGTAACTTATTAAACCGAGATAAAATTTATCTTTATCTGAAGTCTAATAAGCTCATATAATATTTTATCAAAAATAACATAATCTTGCAGTTTATGTGTAATCATTACTTATCATGTTAATGTATTATCAATGTTTAACATTTTCTTCCTTTACTTTTGCTCATGTAATATTTCATTCATGATTCACATATTTTATAACGTTAGGTTGGCTGCTTGTACTCATAGCTACTTTCATCTACTTGATCTTTCTTTATCAATTACACTTTCTTTTTTTATATTCCTATTACTGTGGTAAAACAAATTTTTAACATCTCAAGACGTTGTACAATATCTACTTTGAAGGTTTTTCTTTAAGAAAGACAACATTCCAAATTATTTTTTCCTTCCTTGACCTTCTAGCTGTTTGTAAACTTCTTAAGCATTACATACTAAATGGGCATTAAATTAAATTAAAAAATTTCAATGGAATTATGATTTTGAGAGAAAAACAAAGTGAAAAAACTTTTTGTGGTTTTTACAGTTTTTCTCTTTTTGCCATCAACATCTTGGTCTCACAACCACTAAATAAGAAAATGACGAGTGCGTTGGAAGCGTTATTAAATCAGGTAGTTTTCCTCAAATTTGCTGCCTTCTGAGACTAAAATTAGAAACTCTGGATTACTTTATACACTTTCCGATTTACACAATTTTCCACTCTTTTTGTAGTTCTGGCTGAAATAAAACACAAAAAATTAGCCCAAACATTTTGCCACCGTCATCTTCTTATTGAAAAATTAACGGGAATTTCAACGGTGCTATTAGATTTTCAGAGAAATGTTTAGATTAAAAGATATCACGATTTTCCGACCCCAGGACGTGATATCTTTCAAAATCGATAAAAAGCGAAATTACTCTGAAATGGTTGAGAATCGGACCATGGACAATATGAACTTTTTTGTTCATTTTAGGGTGAAGAATCTACTAGAGAAGTAGCAATTCACCCTGTATTGTTGGGAGTAGTCACCTTGGTTTCAGAGGGTTTTTCGTGTTTTTGATCATCCTTGATCACCCCTAACCATTAAAATTTTCCTTTTCCGAGACTTTCAAATAGATAAAATTGTATCGTTGAATATATTAAGCTTTAATTGGATTCTATTTTTCCCTCGATTATTTTTTCTTGTTCGCAATTCGATCAGAGCAGTTCATTCCCCTGGCATAAAGGACCAAAAAAAGACGAGCGATTGCACAGCTGACGAGAAACAGAAATGCACCTGCCAAGGACGAACCGCGAGAACAGGCTGTCCCTGACATCGTGTTTTTGTATACATGACGAATCATAATTTTTATTGTTTGTTTTCATTAATATCTCCATTCTAGGCAGAGGGATTGGTTAATATTACAGTTCATATATGTTTGTGAGAGATTGGGATATTAGAATAAAAAGTATAATAATTAATAAATATAATTGATAAAAATGGATGTCATAGTTAACATTTAAAATTACGCACCATTTTAGTTCGAAATACGTTTGTTTAATAATTTAACGATTCTCTATTTATAAATCCAACTAAATATATGTAACAGTATTCGTTGCATAAACATTGATGGTCATCTCAAAATTTCTTTCTTTAAGACAATATAATTAATATTTCCTTATTGTTATTGAAACTGTTTAGCATTTTTGAACAACTATTCAATATACTTTAAAGCCTATTGTGCACAATTTAATTGTCAATATTATTACACACGGTCAATGGTGAGGCTTTGAACTCCAATTGGCAAATCAGCTTTATAAAATTACAAAATAGATTTTGTTTTCATTATAAAGATATAAAATCAATTATATCTTCTTGAACAGCGCCACCAACAATTTAGTGTATCCGAAAAATTAATAAATAATATTATTAGTTATAATAATAATAATAATAATAATAATAAAAATACTACTACTACTACTACTAATAATAATAATAATAATACCCTTTTGTTTTTCACAAAAGAAGGGTTTGTTATGAAAATTATTAGTCACATTGTGTGGTGTTTAGTTAATGATTATTTGAAGATCGTGAGATGCGGTCTGGTGTGACGTGAGTGCATTCTCAACACGAGATACAATAATGACGCATCTACAAAGAAAATAAACACTTTGAGCCCTCTCAATAAAGATCGAAACGTTGGCACGATAAATCAAATATTTTTCTAAATCCTACGTCACACCAGAACCAATCTCACGATCTCCTAATAATCATTAGTAACATTGGCACAAATATTATATTTTTTCAATTAATAATTATTTAAAATGCCTGTAGCAACCTAACTTCATAACTTATCTTATTAACTCAACACTTAACTGTAAGCCAAATTGCATTATTTCATCTTTCCACTTGTTTATCGGGATGTAAAAAGGTTTTTCTCAAAAATGTTGTACAAACATCTTCGTGCGAGAAAACGGTGTTTTTGTTTGTTCTTCAAAAATGAAGGACATTGTAAATTGTTAAACCTTTGAACTGAATTGTTTCCCAAAACAATATCTGTTGGCAGTATTAGTGAAAACCGATACTCCTAAATAACATTAATTTAATACTAAATTTAAATGATAAATTTTATGGCTCTTTCTTCAATAGAAAATACCGCGAGGAAAAAACTTCTTGAGTAATTGGTGTATAATTGTTTTGAAAAAGAAATCGTTTATATGTATACATTTCTACAATAAGATTACCTTTTTGATATCGTTTATTGTCTTAACAAGTTAATAATACTTGTGCTTGTTTGTTTTTCGTAAAATATTAGTTGAACGTATAAAAGATTAGGGCGAACATGAAAAACTGTAATTTTGGACAAAAAATTTTTTTATAGCAAATATATATTTACACAACATTTTGGAGTGAAAAAAATTTACATGTACAGATAGATAGGTAGAAAGATGAAGTAATGTAATGTGGCTTATAATTAAGTATTCAGTTAATAAGTCAAAACTGAGGGATTGCTACAGACATTTTAATTCATTTTTTATTGAAAAACATAGATTGTTTATACTGTGGACTGTTTGTGTCCATGATACTAATAATGTTAATAATCAACTCTAATTTTGTAAAAAAAAGGCCAGGGATTTTTAGTGTAGTAATTAAAAAACAGTCTCTTGACCAAGCTTTCGTGAAATATGAACAAAACATAACAACATACCAATATGAACTTCCATTTCAAACTTAAGATTTTTAAAGTAAAATAAAATTAGGAATTAAATTTACAGCGAACGAGACCATCCATGTATGTCCATGTATGTCCAGCCTATCCTACATAGAAAATTTAACGTCCAATCCTGGACATCTTACAGATATTCTATGGTACTGCCAGTAGAGCACATATTATTCATATATATAAATGTACAACAATTAAAAAAGGACAAATAAACATTTATAACTGCTATACTACAATACGCACAACATACACAATATCTGATACCACAAAATTTCAGAAGGTAAATAGTTAGGGCCCTAACTGTATATCTAACTGCCCCGAATATAACGAGTACTCAGGGGAAGTGAATGTTGCCACACTTTTATGTTTAATATGGCGGTGGTAGTACGTGTGTGTGCGTGTGTGTGTGTTTGTGTTTGTGTGTGTGTTTCTGAACATTGTATAATTTGTTTCTGTCGTTGACAACCTGAGGTACAAACGAGAGACTAGCATTTCTGGCGTGTTAATAAACATGAAAGACCAGAAAAAATGAAACAAACAGACGCCGATGATCTTAGCCGCTTTTTGCTATTCCCTAAAATTCCTCACATTATATACATATTTATCTAATACATACAGCTCAACAGTATATTAGAATTGAAGTTTTTTATGTAAGTGTTATTATTTATTTATTTTATTGTTTTCTGTAAAAACAATGTACACATTTAGCAATCTGCTGTTAATTAAAGATCAGAGAAGAGGGGATAGGAGCCACCCATTCCCGGAACTGTCAGTGATTAGGATCGTTGGTAAAGGTTTAGGGTTGGGTTAGGTGATTTCGAGTTCGAGGCTATTTCTTTTTAGGCGGCATGGAAGATTGTTATAGTAGGACGTTGAAATAAGGACATGAGCTAGTGGATTAGTATGTGAGGAGAACTCGGATTGAAAGTTATCTTTGTGAATGGTTTAGTTAGTGACAGAGAGAGTAATGAAAGTTGAGAGATAGATGGATAGAAAGATAAATAGATAGGTAGATAGATAGGTAGATAAATTGAGGTAGATACATAGATAGAGAAAGGGGGAGAAAGAGAAAGAATGGCATATTTTCATATATTTTATATTAATACAATAATTAGGTTCAACGATTTAACGGAAAAAATATCATTGAGCGAGAAAGGAGTTGTAATGTTCCGCTTCATGTCCATTTCACGTGCACGTCATCAGTGGGTTTTAATTATTGACCTTTTATGGGAAAAAGTGTAATTGCTTAGGGAATTAGCGACTCCTCTCTAAAAGACAATGTTCGCCGCTTTTTGTATCCAAGGTTTGTAAAGGTGTGAGATCAATTTTAGATGTGTACAGTCCATGAAAAAGCACTTGCCAAGAAGTTTTGATACAGGAATATTGAGATCCTTTTCAGGTCTAGGACTTACAAATATTGTTTAAATTTAATAGATATATGTAGGATGTGAAAAAAGTGAATTTATACTATATATATATATATATATATATATATATATATATATATATATACAATATATAAACTATATTTAATCAAAGTATTTCTATTCACTGAAAGTGATAGTTTTCTGCGTTTCTACTTTGAGAAAGTAGAAATACTTTGATTGAATATAATTTTTGTTTCCATAAATTCACTTCTTTTCACGTCCCACGTGTATTAGTTAAAGGGAAACAATGTTTTTAAATCCCAGGATCTAAAGATGATTTCAAAAAATATCAAAACGATGGCATGATAAAGAAAATGTTTTTCTGAACCATACGTCACCAGACCGCATCTCACGATTTCTGAATAAATTGTATACAAGATCGTTTACAGATCGAGCTTGTTTTTAATTTAACGATAGATAAATTAATTTTTACAATTAATTACCTTCAAGACTGATAAGGGCAATTACACGTATTACCTCGATGTAGACGTGCATAATCAGGATTACAAACTGTCGAATTATTTTTAACGACCTTATCGGTTGGGATATTTACAGCAATTGTCATTTAGATGAAGTGTGAAAAAAGCATAAACAGTTGAATTGAACGGTTTGTTTACTTTGGGCGATGAGCAATATTGAAAGGTATGTATACGGGCTTCAAATAATATGTTTGACTTTTGTTATTACCGGTATGAAAATTTCATAGTCATTGTTTTTCTTCGGAAGAAAATCATCTGTTGCCTTTAGGGCGATTTTAGATCATTTTTTCTTATTTATCTTTATTTACTTTCTAGAAAATGCACAAACACAAATTAAACAGAAAAAGCCGAATTGCGACTTTTGTTAATTTTGTGTGAAACGAATAATAATTGAAAATCCATTGAATTAAGTACTTTCATTCAATTTAGTGCGTCAAGTGATAAACCAATATATCCTAGTGGAAATCTGTTTGTTTTTTTAAGCGAGTCGAGGCGAATTCCACAATTCAAAGGTATCCATAGATAAATCGGTTAATGCAAAGTGCATTTATTATTTACAAAATATAGAATTAATAGAGTCACTGTTTATATAATTAGATTTAAAAAATATCGATGTTCTGCGGTGCCCAAGCGGTTAGTAATCCGTGTGATTATTTTCCACGCTAGGGGTTCCTGGTTTTCAAACTTCATGTTATTTTATCTTATAAGAATAATAAATGTATTCTAATAGGGTTCGGACCCCCCCCCCAGACTGCGACACTCAATGTGTAGTTCCATGTTCAGTCCTCTCGAATGAATTATTTTTCTATTTACGTCTAGGTACGCAATCATTTATACAGTGTTAAATAAAATGTGACATATTTATTCCATTAGTGTATTCAAATGTATTGCAATACCAGGATTTAAAAAAAAATCGTAGGATTTAGGCTCGCAGTCGATGGGTCGTCCTACTTTTGGCATACACACCACTGGTATCTCCCGCCAACTTTTAGGAATGTAGCTCCACGCCAAGTAGGCTCTGAATATTTCCCCTTCGTAAGACATGAGTATACTTGTTTGTAATAGTGCTGGGCAGATCCTGTCTACTCTTACTTATATGGACTAAATGTCTCAAATGCCCAGTTTATGGCTTTATGTTGTATTGTGGTTGCCAACCTCCTTTTCTGGGTCCCCCTTCTTTTGTGGGTCTTATTGGTTTTGAGTGCTCAATGAGTATTGCATTGTGAATTATTTCTGCTTTTAAGAAGTGAGTTTTGATTGGTAGTGAGAGTGTTTATTCTTCTGTTTGTTTGAAGTTTCCACATATCTTCCTGATGATGCTTACCATCATTGTTTAGAGTTCTGTGTATGCGGGCACATTGAGGTTTCTGTAACTTCCTCACAAAATACCCGCTATTAGTCCCGTTTATCTTTTCCAGATTTCTTTGTTGTGCTGGGTCAATGCGTTTCTGTTGTATCCCACTCATTATTGGCCTTGGCTCAATTGAATAAATATAAAGTTAAAATTCGAGCTCTAAGTCGCCTAGGGTTTGTCCACCTGTCTTATTTTTTCCTTTAACTTCTCTGTGTAGGAGCCTAGTTACCTCCTGCACAGAAATTTCTATGCCCTCCCTGTAGTCAAATTCCTTGTTTACCCCCTGTAAGAATTATTGGAGGGTTCTTTTGTACCTTATTAGTGTTCCTGGGGTTCCTGTATGTCGTGTTTCTTCTTCCTGTAGTTCAAATCAAATCTGATGTGCGTGTGATCAGAGTTTGTTTGTTCCCTGGATACATTCCATTTTAAAATGTTTTCGTTTGCCCCTTGGAAGAAATTGTCATGTCTATGAATCCTTGCTTTGATTGGGTGATGAAGGTGGGTTCTGGACCTTTATTTACCCCTTCACCAGTTAAGCGAATTTGATCAGGACTCACCTCGATTGTTGATGTCAGAGATCAATCCCATTTTCTTTGTGTTTGTGTTCACGGTTTGTGTTATGTGGCTCCTTGATAAAGGACAAGTGAACACAGACGGATCCGCAATAAACGAAAAACTAAGTACAACATATTCAAATGTTCCACTATTTTCTTTATTTCCAATCAGTTGAACGTTTTGCACTCAAGGTAGATTTAATTTGTAAATTTTCATTGGGTAGAGCGATGTTGATCTTGATTATTTCGACGTCAATCGGATATCAACAGAAGATCATTTCACGTGTTATAAAGCAGATTATCAAGAAACTAATTAATATCTTCGAATATGTCATCATTCGAAAAGAAGGGATGGTTTTTGGACAAGCAGTACAGAAGAGAATGGAATTTACACCACCAAACACTATTTCTAAAAATGTAGAAAACGACGAGAAAAATTGAATAAAAATAAAGAGTATTTGGTCAAGGTGTCAATTTTGAGTTCCCATCTGTATGTATCACAGAGGGGCGCAAAAATTTCAGTGAAATATAATGACACCAATTCTTTAAACATCGATTCCAGAGTTGTTGAGATAAGATATTATCCTAGATAAAAATAAATTGCTTTGCTTCTAACAAATATTTGTGGAAAGTTAAAGTTATTCTAGACATTATTTTTTAATATATTGGATGGTCTGGAAGATGATGAAGGTTTATGATCACAAAATAGACAAATAAATGAATGATTGTAAACATCACTCTCAACACATTTCTCCCAAATTGATGACTACTTATCTTCTCCTCCGGATAGAATTTTGACTCTTTATCCTTAACAAATTTTGTTTCGCATTTTGGTTTAAAATGTAAAAATCTTTTATGTTGTAAAACATTTTCATCATTCAGCCCAAATGAACGCCACCAAACAAACAGTCACCATCAACTTTTTTATCATTCCGGTAATATGAGAAATGTAGTGATGCTGCTTCCCCTTTTCCGAGCCACTACTATTATCGAGAATCCAACTTTTATCAAAAGAAATCATTCATTCGTTTCCGTTTTGGCCAAAAAGTGTTGCTTTTTTTGCCTCAATCGATTTGCTAACTGATGTTCTCTCTGCATGGACCAAAAACTCGCAGAACATCATCATGGTACGATCTTTCCACGACTTTCTCTGTCTTCAAGACTAAATATTAGTCAAAATTCTTTAAACTATCCCTGAACGGTCTCTCTCTCTCTCTCTCTCTCTCTCTCTCTCTCTCTCTCTCTCTCTCTCCCTCTCTCTCCCTACTGCCATCGCCCCAGTCTTCTATAATATTTTTGGCCGGTTGGGAACCGTTCCGACAATGTTTAAACTCGTAAAATCAGCCGTTGTCAAATTATTACTAATCAGGACTGAAATATTCTCAAGTATCAAAATCCTACTGAGGCAAACAAACATTTTTGTTGGGAAACAGATGAAAAAGTGTTGTCATTTGTACAAAAGCATCAATGTTCGAAATCTAACAAACGTAAACAGTTTACTGTATAAAGGGGGTTTAAAAGAATACATGAAAACCTGCATTATTTTCGAGACAACTCAATTTTTCAGTTTATCATGTATATATTAATAAATAACCAAGAAATAATTCATATTTTCAACTAGATCTCTTTCAATATAGTAATTTTCTTTTACAATCAGATACTTTTTATAACTGCATCCAAATTTATTGTAAAAAGTCAAAGCTTGTCAAATTAAAACTTAGTCATTTACTGGCTGGTTGTTCAGCTAACACTAGTCCGAAAAATTTCGCATCATTCAAAATTTATCACAAGTTTCACAATGTTTTGTGTTTTGAACCTTTGGCAGGGTACAGGACTTTTTAAAATTTGTTTGCCATCGAGGGAGTTGCACTCGCTATATTTTACAGTACAAAACGTTTTGAAGTTATGTTGAAGTTAAGTTATTTCAAATCATACCAATTCTTTACGTTTGTATCTTCAGCATGACTTGATAACTACATTCCAAATTAACAACTTCTCTTTTTCGATTCTTAATGTTAATAAATGATCTGAGCTTAATTTAAAAATAATTTACAATTTATTAGTTGATAATAAGCGTTGCAGCGATAATGATACAAAAGAGTATATAGTTGAGGATATACTAATCAGTAAAAACAGAAAATTACTTACTGCAACTAAAATCACAAAAGTATATAAAATAAATTGCATAAGTGTTCGTTTTAGATTTACAAAAAAATTCTCCTTCTTACTCTCTCTTTTACACCTTTCTCTAATAAAAGGAAAAGATAAAATAATGCACTTGCTGGTTGTAGAATTAAAAAATTACTTTAAAATATAAAAAAATTACGCGCACTTCTTACGATTTTAATAAACGTATTGTGGTTTATGTCCGGTTCTATCATATATGTATCCGCTCATCTCGTTCGGTGTGCCATAGCTATCATCGTGTTGTACGTGATTCTTAAATTACTTCTAAAAATAGTAACATGACGCTTGTAAACAAATGTTATCTTAAAGGTTTTTAAAAAATAGTAAAACTCACGGGTTATTCTAATTTAAATCACGTTTTGTTGCTAAAACATTTGAACAACAGATAATCAAATAAGGTGTTTTTTGGTTGATTTGTAAAAAAATGGAAGAATAAATCAAAAATGAATTACATATCATCCGATATCCGATCCAATTCACAAATAAAAGTATGTACCAATTTTTCTAAAATAAATTATTTGATTAATTATTTTAATATATATAATTTTATTAATAATTATTTTATTAAGTTTTCACATCCTACATGTATTTGTAAAATTTAAACCATATTTATAATTCCCAGGCCCTGCAGGTGATCTCAATAAAGATAGAAACGTTGGCACAATTAAGAAAATGTTTTTCTAAAACCTACGTCCCACCTATCTCACGGCCTCCAAATAATAATAAATTATAAATCATAACTGCTCTGCTTCAAAATTATGAACAAAAAGAAATATAAAAACAAACTAAACTATTACAGAATAACCTGTATCACCACCCTTTTACCATACATTTCAAAAATAGCATTCCTAAACTCACCAATTAAATTCAATAACTGGACGGGCTGGTTGGGGACGTTTTGACGGGAATCCTGCGGTGCCCACAGCATGCCCTGCACCTCCAGGTTTACATAGGCAATATTGAAAATGGTTTTTATCCACATCAGTGACGAGGAGCTCCGCAATTTCACAAAATATATTAAATGTAAACGAAACTGCTGGAGAACGCCTTACGCCTGCGTCTGGTGGCCTCTTTCTCTTCGGACCCATTATAGCAGGGCTCAAATGACCATTGACGATAGCCGTAAAAAATCATAACTGGCAAACGAAATTTTTTAACTATTAACGTATTTGCATATTAGAAAAATTAATTAACAGACTTTTTTGAAAAACTTTTGATACAATCCATTAAATTATTGTTTTTGAAAATTGAGTTTATCTCACCTGGGAGGCGTATATGATATTTTTTGCGAGCTAATTAAAAAGTTGTGATTTGCATACTGTTCAATTTGGATTCAAGTCCTAACGGAAGTACGTGCAACATAAAAATGCATTATAAATTTTAAACAATAATTTATAATAGCGACACTCGATCAAGGATCGCCCTATCTTGTTTGCTTTGTTTCCATATTTGGGCTAGTGGTTTGCACAAACAATCCTTGACATGCCTATTTTTCGATTTCGAAGGTTTCCTAAAATTGTTCAACCGAATTCATTTTTTCGTAATTGTGTGACTTTTCTTTTTGCAGGTCAAAAGCGTGGAAATTGTTAAAGCTTTCATAAACAGAATACAGGATGTCAATCCTATTATAAACAGGTACGGAGTTTATTTTTAATTGAATAAAAATTTATTTTCAAAACTTGTTTTTTGACTTAGCGTCGTAGAAGACCGATTTAACGAAGCTATTAAAGAAGCGGAAGATGTGGACGCGATTATCCGAGATAGCAAAGATCTGGATCGATTGTTCGAAGAGAAGCCTCTCTTTGGCGTCCCTTTGTCTGTGAAAGAGACAGTTGCAGTCAAAGGTTAGTGTCAATGCCATATCCTTGAGACTGTTGCGTTTCTAAAAAATGCACTTGTGCTACGTTCATATCGATGCAAGGTGAACGGGAGAGAAAAGAACAAAAGCCTGATTGCAGCTGAATCGCATCTGCTAGCCTTGAAGCTGTCTTCTTTACAATATCGTAATTGAGAACATTGAAGGGCTCTGTTGTATTTTTCAATAATGGACTTAGCAAGGACATTGGTCGATACGAAGTGCACTTGTTGAAGTTGAAAAAGAGACTCCATCTTTTATAACTATTTTCTTGGTATTTTTGGTATTTATTATTTGTATGGGAATCGAACCCACTACC
>CM077103.1:34161424-34191189 GCA_039619505.1 Cimex hemipterus | reverse complement strand
TATATATATATATATATATATGGGTATAAGTATACAATGTATACTTTTTTTTATTACGTGACAAAACACGCTTCTTTTCTTATCTCTTAACCACATGACTTTCGGGACGGTCGTTAGTGTCTGTGTGTTCATTAGATTATTTTATCTTGTTCTCAATTTATATTTATTATTTTATTAGTGATGAATGATCATGGTCGTTGTATTAATTACAACAGTCTTATTTTAATATAAACCAAATTAAATGATATCAAAAATTCATTAGTCTTTATAAAAATTATTTAATTTGATGGTTGGGTAGAAAATTTATCAAAACACCGGAAGAACCTTATTTAAAACAATTATATTTAACTAACACGTTATTACATGGCTGTGCTCATAAAATGTAACTAACAATTTATTACATGATTTTGCTCCAAATAATGCATTAATAACAAAGTTGCGATTGCGATACTGATTTGTAATACACGGTCAGTGACTACGCGGCGTGCACTTGACGTCGCTAGATGTGCCCACCCTACCAAAACGTAGCAAGACGTCGGGTCGCATCGGGTAAGTGAGTTCCCGCTTTAGTGATTGATGATTGATTTCATGCGATTTGACAACTCCTCCCAAAGTTTTTCGGTAAGTTTTTGCAGGTAGCAGGACTACATGCTGGCCACTCCAATATATTTCTAGCTTAGTCTGTATCACTTAAAACCATCACTCCAATAAATGTGAAACTTAAAAATGGGGCAATCCTAAAATATCGAACCATCATTAGACAGAAAATTTACAGAAAACTAACAAAGAACAGATTGACTAATCATCACCCCCATTGTCTGAGCACTGATTTGCGAATAGATACTTTTCAATACGATGCCTCATCGGTAGTAAAGAACCTGATCCTGGACGATCGTCTTTAGGAAATATATCGCGGTCGATCACTACCTTCTTTTCGTCCGGTTGCCCTAAATCGCTGAAGACCATCTTATTGGTAGAGCGCGGGACAATCAGGATTTGAGCAATATAATGTTGTTGGCCAATACACCTGCTCGACCAAGATCTCGATGGTAAATCATTTTTAGGAAAAAAGGAATAATTAATTTAGCATAATTAAAACAGATGAGATATTACAAAATACTGATGTACTTAATGCTATTAATGTAACATCATTTCTTGTTTTAGATCGGACACACTCACAGTGAATCAATCCTGATCTACATTATTTGCCTCGGCGATAACAAAATTTATACGTGCTTCTCTTAGTATACCCTACTACTATAGTTACACAACAAACACATACAAATGTTCATGCATATATCACATTAAAAATTCAAATGACATGAAGCCGGCTCCAATGCAGACCTACTTAGTATTTGTTAAACCAAGGGTTTTGTTACATTCGGCGGAATTTTGTAGGGGGTGCATATTTATTGGACAGGTGGGTTAGGAAGTATACTTATGAGTTATAAAATTATATGAAAGAATGAGTTTAAAAAAATTTAACAAAAGGAATTTGGCGATTCGTGGTAAGGTTCGATACGCGTTAAGGAAAATTCTTGATTTTATGAAAAATTTTTGACAGATGACCTATAGGTTCAGATAATCCGATTATTGTTATATTTTTACAGTTTGATTATTAATGAAAGTTTTGATTGTTTGCCTAGCACACGTGTAAGAAGATCGTATCGTTTGTTAAATGTTTTTTTTGTTTTGTTTTGAGAAAAGTGTGGGGTTTAATATCATTCTTTTACCGAGAAACATGTCTAGATATTTTATCATTTTTCAGCAGGTATAGGGTGTTCGTACAGTGTCGAAAATATCGCACGGAGAGGGTAAAGCTGGGCGCATACAAAGCCGGTGGCTTGGCACGGTGCGGAACCGACCCTAAAGAAGAATGGAATAAATGTAATCCCGTACACTAGACCGGAAGGGCGGCACGGTGCCGGAGGAAGTTGCCAGTCTTCTGGAGCTCGTGTCCGTGCCGTGCCTAGTGTGTGCTCTGTGCCAGGTTGGTCGGAAATCGTTGAGTTTGGGTATGTTCGGCTGCTCTCGGACGCCATTTTTGTAAAACCGAAGCCAATGATAGAATCGATGAAAGATTGAGAGTGCGGTGTTCATTCCCTTTTTTAAAAGATAGATCCTACTCACAGTAAGTTGTTTTCCAACGATCCGGATTTCGAACCCTTAGCTCATCAAGTTGAGGGATTTCTACAACCAGGACTTAAGCCACGTTTGCAATTCATGTCGAGAGACGTGGTTGTCTTTCTTTCAACCTGTTGATGAACTAAGGGTTCGAAATCCGGATCGATGGAAAACAACTTACTGTGAGTAGGATCTTTTTTTAAAGAAGCCAATGATTGTGACGTAGGACTCCTGTAAATACAAATTCAACACTAAACCACAGTCAGGAGGGGAAAAAAATTCTACCAATACGGTCCAGACCGGTTCCTATATAGTGTGCGGACCTTCGCTATTCCGCGCCGCGCTGACCGGTGTGTACTCAGCTTAATTTTGCCAGGATTCATTTATTTTGATTAATTTTTATTTGTGGTACTTTAATGGATATCATTTAGGATATTGGAGGCAATTATGTTCGTTTGTGGATAAATGTGCGTTAAACGAGGATTGTGTTAGGGATTTAGAGGATTATCGGCAGTAAGTATTATAATAAGAGACCTACGATGCTTCTTTGCAGAACTCCAGCCCTGAAAAGGAAGAAAGAGGAAACATCTGCAGCTTGTCCAATTCGTAATACCTATCGTATCTTAGGTAGGATTTTAGATTCAGGTTGATAGGAGAAGAGCCTTTAACATTGAGAGAAGCTCCAAATTTAAAATTTCCGTTATACCATCATATTGTTGCGTTTTCTTGTTAAAACCTAGGTTGTACAAAGTAAAGCTTAAGTATTTCTTATGGCTTTCCAATTTAATTTTATGGTATTTGAAGCATGAGGTGCAGTAGTACTATATACAAATTGTGATTTCATCGTCCAATACAACACTTTTAAGGTGAAAGTGTACACGCTTATAGCAATCTGATGGTCAGCTTTTGGTTGATTTATTTTTTAGGCATGAGCAACAACAGTGCAAGAAGCAGAGTTAGCAGCAATATCGCAGAAAAGGATGCGGACGTTGTTCACCATTTGAAAAATGCAGGTGCGATACCTTTGGTCGTGACCAACACTCCAGAACTTTGCTTCTATTTCGAAACTTACAACTCCCGAACGGGGTGCACCGTGAACCCGTACGACACGAGAAGAACGCCCGGTGGTTCTTCAGGCGGTGAGGTACTTCAAAAGTCTCAAAATTAGATTATTGGCTGTATTTATGATTCTTTTAAAAATATAGGCTGCGATAATCTCCTCGGCCGGTTCCGTGATCGGCATCGGTTCTGACATAGCAGGCTCCATTCGTATTCCGGCCAGTTTTTGTGGAATTTTCGGCCACAAACCAACACCCGGTAATACTATCACTTTTAGTTGGTTATCTGCTAAATTTAATCAACGATTGCCTACATTTTCAGGCTACATATCAAACGACGGTCACATTCCTACGAGTGACGATCCAGACTGGAACAAGTACTTCACCCTCGGCCCGCTAACCCGGTACGCTGAAGATCTTCCGCTTATGATGAAAATAATGACGAATAGACAAAAATTTGAAAAACTGAAGTTTGATGAAGAAGTTGATCTGTCTAAACTCAAAGTTTACTATATGTACGGAGAAGGACCAAAATCCCTACTTCAAGACGCTCCTGTATTTTCTGTTAAAAAGGCTGTTAAAGAAGCTGTAGACGGACTTGTTAAACATGTAAAATGCCACAGCGAAAAGGTGAAGTTTATAAATTGTTTAAACTGACTAGAATTAATTAAACTTTCTTTGTTGTTTAGGTTCAATTGGAATGTCTTAGAAATTCTCTACTTCTTTCAACGCTTATTATACGCATGAAGGGCATTGAAAACGTACAGCAGCGTGATGAAAATCCAGATGTAAGTCTTGGAAGAATGAAAAAAAAAAAAAGAACTTTACTAAATATTTTTGCCTATTAGAACTGGGGAATAGTCGATGTCGTGAAAGTAATTTTTAAGAAGCTGACTTTACAAACAAGTGCGTCTATTTCTCTTGTCCTGTGGGGTCCAATGAAGTATTTCATCAACAGATTTCCGCAGCCATACAGAGAAAAGGCAGAAAACAAGCAGCGGTATTGCAGACAAGCACTCCAGGTGATTAGAAATTGGTTTCTCATCCAAATTTATTTCCTTCCATTATATTTAGTGGTCTGATTGACCAAATTACTTCTTTCGATTACTTAATCTTTTTATGTAAGGTTTTGGTTGAAATGAAAACGTCACAAGAGGCTCAATAGCCACTGCTCTAACCACTTGAGTTATCATGACTTCGATACATTCAGAACACCCCTCCCCCCCCATCGACAACCTACAACACATTTTCATTTCAACCAAAGCCTTACATAAAAATATTAATTAATTGAAATTGTTATTACAGATATCAATAAAAATTGCCTAATAAAAATAATTTCAGAAATTGCTTGGAGATGATGGTGTTCTTATATATCCAACATTTCCCTGGGAAGCTCCATTCACCGACACAATGGGCTATCAGGTTACTAATGTGTCATATTGTACTCTCTTCACTACAACTGGCCTACCAGTTTCACAAGTGCCAATTATGCTTAACAACGATGGCCTCCCTATCGGTGTTCAGGTACGTCAATAATAAAATAATTAATTTGAGGAACATTAAAAATAAAATAAAACTGTATTTGTTAGGTAGTGGCTGGGCCGCATCAAGATAGATTATGCATGGCTGTGGCTAAAGCACTCGAGAAGATCAAAGGTGGTTGGGTCCCACCACCTGAAATTGGATAAAATCTTATTATTATTATTATCATTATTTTTATCAAGGACTTTTCTATAATCAGTATTAATGATAACATCTATTTTTAATACAATAATTCATGTTATTTGGCCCATGACACTCATTTCTAATGAGATAATTTTTATACGGAATTGTGTTTTTATTATAAAATAAAATTTTAGGTTATGAACAGCGATGTTTTATAATTAGTTTTCCTACACATCAGTGATGAATTTTCAACAGAAGCTTTCAAACTGTCTGTGTGCAATGAGCTTATAAAAATTACATGATATGAAAAAATGACATTGTATGTTTAAATACAATAGCTTGTTTAAAAGAAAAAAGGAAAAATAACTTTACAAAAAAAAAATTCTCTATCAATTGAGTTCTGTTATGTAATTGTATTATATAAATACCTATATATTTTATTGTATAAACTATAAATATTCATTTTATTATGTTTATGTTTATATTAATGTACATAACTTTTCTATCGTATGATGCATATAATTACTATTTAAAAATATATCGTTTTTGGCTGGCTAAACTCAAATTTGGTTTTGTCTTAACACAAGAAGTAGTGTTTAGTATAATTTATATACATCTGAATTTTTCAATACACATTTTTTTAAATTGAAAGTTTTTGTAGGAAGTATTTTTACAATTTAATAAATGGTATAAATAGATTGAATGATTCCATATAAGTTTAGCTGTCATTATTGACCATAGTAATTATTTTAATTAATTATTCTTTTTATCTAAGTGTTGATTGAGAAGAAAAAGTTAGTGAAACATGTGAGATTCGAACCCACTGTCTTTGGCTCATTATGCTGCTCTAACCATTTGAGCTTCCATCCACTGCAGTTCAAATCCTGCCCCTAACGTTTTATCTCAATAAACCTTAGATGAAAAGAACAATCTTTTGAATTATGTTATTGTTTTCAATCAATCCAAGCTGTTATTCATGTGTTAAACTGCCACCTAGTATCAATGGTTTGAGTTCCTATTCACTATTGAATATTGATCAAATTGTTAATACATGTAATAGTCTATATTCTACAATACATATCATCACACAGAATTGAATGTATGCATGAAATAATGAGTATTATAAATGATTAGCTGTTAAATTTCAATAATTTGTGTAATATTTTTCACATATGTTAGGTGTTTGCGGAATTTCTGTGATCCATTGGCTAAGAAAAATTAAATTAATAAAATTATTGTAAACAATTACACAGTCCATTTTAAACCATTTACCTAACAGTGGATATCTCAGCATTTTATTAATAAAGTAAGCATATAATTATTTTGATATAAATCTGTGTGGCCTGGGATACCTGTAATTTGGTTTATCAATTATCCAGGCGAATTTATTGTTGCTGGGCTGGTCTGTCAGACCTTTTTCAGCATTTTATCTTATCTAGGATGATTCCCTTTTCTTTGCAAATGAAAGAAGATCGTCAATTTTGTAACAGGATCTGAACAAAGCATTTCTGTTTTCCCAGGGCAGTGTGGTCATGGTGCAGTGCAAGAGTAGCTAAAATTTATTTTATGAGTAACAGCTCTCCCTCATCAATACTACCACACCACTAGCCACAGAAAAAGGAAGAAAGGAGAAGAAAAAAATATGGGAAACGTACTGAAGTAGTACCATGTGCAAATTGTTTATTGGAGCTTGTATTTAAAGTCCTAATGTACTTTTATTACATATTCTGTTAATAAAACTTATTAAAACAGTCTCGTGGTTGGTTACTTTACTCCCTCATGTAAGTAAAATTTACTTTCGGATACTTCAGACAATGTGTCGCATTCGAATTGCCTATCTGGAATCTTCTGAACTAATCCTGAAGATAGGCAACGGCGCTACTCAGCCTGGCTTTGTTTTCGTTATATATTAAGAATGAATAGAGTTAGCTCTATAACACCTATTTATAAGAGCAATGACAAGTCAAATGTTAAAAACTAAGTTCCATCAATATCATTTGCCCAATAGTGACATATTTGAATCTATACATCAACTTATGTCTCCAATTATTATACTGCAACAGCATGGTTATGTAAAAAATAAATCAGTATCTATCAAACTTTTCATCTATCTTAAACTGCATTCGATAAACATTGTTATGTCGATTCACACAGAACTTGCAACAGCATTTGACACTGTCCATCTTGGGAGTTTGATTGCAAAGTTGCAGGCATATGGTTTTAATGGCGGCCTTCTCTGTTGTTTGTGTGTTATCTGGCAAATAGATTCCAAATAGACAAAGTTAATTTTTCTGAATCTTTTAAATGTACTGTTTCTGCAGGAGTTCCTCATGGCCTTTTTTGTTTTTATAAGTGACATTTACTCTGTGCTTGATAATATACATTTTCTTCTCTTTGATGATTAGCTAAAAATCTTTAAACCACTTTCCTGACAGCTTAATGCTCCAAAACAATTTATATTCTCTTCAGTCTTGGTGTTTAAATACAAATCTAAAACTTACTACTTCCTTAATGTCTCCATATCTGCTTCTCAGGGTTCAATAATTCTATTTCACTACTCTTACACAATCATGACACCACTTCAATTTGGTTTACATATTAAAGACCTCATTATCGTGTTTGACCAACAGCTAACGTTCAAAAACCACATTATAAGTGTAGATTTATGATTAATGCAGTGTAGTTATATTGTTTGAGATGGAATCTTAAACCTGATAAAGAGCATGGGACAAAACAAAATAGAGTTCATCAGTGATTAAAATACCTGGGCTCCCCATCACTATCGATGACCTACCACATTGGTGCAGAAATCGAGATCTAAAATGAGTTGAAATAGTCATTGGGCATCATATTATTGAAAATAACGACATTGAGCACTTAGTAAAACTAAAAGTATTTAATGCTGAATGCAGGTTGATACTTTGTTATAAGGGCCAGGTCTGGGAACAAGAAATGTATGAAAGCTTGGAATAAGTGTTGCGATTTTTTATTTTAAAAAATAGTACAGTCTACCTCAATACACACCTTCTGTTTTTCTTTATTGTGAAATAGATTTTACAACAAAAAATTACTTTTTAATTATATAATAAAAATGCTTTTGCTTCCAGATAATAGATTACTAAAAACTCTAGCAACTGATATAAATAAAAAGAATTATACTGTTAAAAAAAAAAATAAATAAATATATAAATTATGAGGATCAATGATCATATGTTTTAAATATGATAAAAATCAAGTTTAAAAACATGAAAAAAAATTAAACAACTAAAACATAGAGATTGTTTCTCTAGATGCAGAGAATTAAATTTTAGTTAGGAAATAATTACTACTTCTAAGGTACCACCTTTGTTGCTGAGTGATGTTAGATGGAAATAAAACATAGATGAGATCTTTTCAATTTAAATTATAAATATACTCAAAAGCAAAAAATAAAAATTATGTTTTTCAAACAACTTATTGATGCTACATGATATAACAGCAACCAACTCTCTGTTTGTCCTGTTGCTAGCCTCTCTAGATAACAAACATACACAAGATGCCTATAACATAATAGTGAGGTTAGCTATCACTCTATCCCAGTTCTCTATATCTCTTGGGGGATACACACTACAATTCATTCTCACTACTCCAAAATATTCAATATTCCTAAGGATATTTGGGGATTATCCACAAATAAATTCATTCTTTCCAATAAATAACATAATTCAGACAATAATGTTCAAAGATCTATGTATAATTAGAAATATTTACGGTCCATAAATATAATGGGCATAAATTTTTTTTAAACTACAATATTAGAAATAACTATTGATCCAGTAACTAAGGAATGCTATTGATCCAGTAACTAAGCTAGACGTCTATTTTTATTTTATAAAGTTCAATACTGGCCTTGATTGTTTTTTCATATGATCAAAGAAAAAAATCAATAACAATTTTATTGCTTTACATACAGAAAAACCAAACAGGTGGGCGGTTTCATTTAAAGAACTGAACATAGCATTCTGCGCTGTTTGTCAAACAAATTCAAAGATATAAACACTCATGTCAGAATATTCTTATAGGTCCAAATATATGTAATGATCGAGAAAATTGTGTGATTGTGATTAAACAGTCCAGAATGATCAGAAGCTACCAAACTACAAAATCAGCAATACTATTATTTCACTGCTGTATAAAGCAGAAATGATCAATCTTCATAAGACTGGTCAACTTAAATGTAAACAAATTATAAGAATTTTTTCCATTTTTAAACATGATTTGATTATGACATTCAGTTATCCCATCCTAATTTATGGCCATATCCTTTGGGATTCTCTTTCTCACTCACTCTACCAAGCCCATCACATTATATCTTCAAATGCCATCTCTTTGAATACTCCTTGTCTTTTCATCTTGGCACAAAAAAAATTTTATTGTTCCTTTTTCGTTTTATTTACATTATAGAATATATTTATTTTATATATTCAGATCTGTGAAAATAAATATTTCATAATCCCTTATTAGGCCTGAATCCTTGTTGGAAACATTGTATTCATAATCAATTAAACTAGGGGATGTTGAGCCAAGAAAAAAACTATATTTTTCATTTAAGATAAAATCATAAAGTGCTTGACACAGCTTCTTTTTTTCTTTTATTATTATCAATATTTTTTATTTGTATGAAATGTGCATGTTAAACTAGAACAGCGTTCTATACTCAACAAACAAATGATGTATATTACGTTGATTAACAAAATAGGCTAATTTTCCATTGCACCTCCTATCGCATTTCTGTAAGTGTACTTCATATTTTTTCCATTAGTTGGTCATGGTTTCTATGGTCTTGTATTTTTGATAAAGCAACCTCACTGTCACGTTATACCACATAATAAGTATTTTTTTTAAACAAATGCTGATTCAAAAATTGATAGTAATTGAGCCTAGTTATTTGAGCACCAATCCGCTAATTGAAGTTTCTTTTCTATTTTAATATTACCTCCTGTTAAATCTATAGCGAACTGCACTACTTATTGTACTACCATCCGTGAAGATTTTATGGTGTGCACTTTCTTGGTTGACAGTGTCTGACAAGATGTTCTCTACTTGTTGAGGGTGAGACTATTCAACAAATCATAGGCATTTTTAATTTATTTTATTTTATTTTATTTTATTTTTTATTTATTTTTTTTTTGGCAATGTGATTTTGCTCTTCTGCGTATACTAACTGGATCTGCACGATTTCCCGCAATTTGATGTCAATCGGCAGAAATCCTGGCAAGTGAGAGAGGGTGAGAGGCAGTGACCACGAGAGGGATGGTGGTTTGAGGGACAGAGAGAGAAAGAGGGAGTGAGAAAACTTGAAATGACCTTAGCCGTTGAAACGCTCTTAAATATTAATAATAATTATAACACATAATTAAATATAACAATAATAATTATTTTAATTTTTGAATTAGTTAATAAACAATATTTGGCAAAACAAACTTTACTTCTTGTTAGTAAAATCTATTCACTTTTGTACTATTTTAATAAAATCATATCAACTAGTAATGTGCTTGGCGGAAAGGAACCAGTTAATTTAGTCAAAACAATGTCCGATTTGTCTGATACAAACAAACGTTACATGCAAACAACACAAAACCCATCTGCAAGATATATATTAAGACTTAAGTACGGTAGATATATATTAAGACTTAAGTACGGTAGACTATATCTGATAAATATAAAAGAATAAATAAGTTAAGATGTGATAAATTACAAAAGATGATTATAAACATCTGACTGCAACATCTGATGAAAAATAACTAAAACCACTATAAAATTTGGGAATCATAAATTAATTAATATTTTTATATTATTTGTTTTTGCATTCTTTAAAAAAAATAGTCTGCATAAAATGTATGTATATTGTACAATGTACTACACACGTTATTTGGAAGAAAGGTCGACAAGGTTTAATTTTGCGTATTTAAATAAAACGTTTAATCTCGGTTTAGGTCAAAGTAATCAGCGTATATATTTGGTTTCCCTTGAAATGCTGACCCATTACCTTCCTAACCCATGCCCTAATCCCTAAACGGGCCGATAAGGAACTGCGTCCATAATTTGCTCTCGTTTTGACTTGTTCTTATGTGTCCGAGAGGAACAAACGTCTTGTTTCAGTGCTTCCGTGCGAACATACGAAGTGTTAGCATTCGTTACTTCAAGGCTTCAATGTTATTTTCAGATTAGTTTTGTTTAATTACATATCACGGGAGTGATATCCGTCAGCCACCGATAGAAAACGTGCGGACGGAATCTAGCAGATATAGCAGTAATCTAAGCAAGGTTCGCAATCAGAACAGTACAAGCCCTATTTAAAGGCGCTTACAATCACTCTCTCTCTCTCACTCTCACTCACTCGCTCTCTCTCTCTCTCTCTTTTCCTTTACCTCTCCCTAGAGGGATTGGTATTGCTTTATTTACATAATCTCTCAAGATTAGATTAGGAGAGAGAGAGAGAGAAAGGGTGGCAGACAGGAAGCAAAGACAAAGGAGCGTTCGTTAAAAGAGAGAAAAATAAAAAAATAAATTGCTTAAATATAATACAATACAAGAAGTCTTAAGGTCAACATGACACTTCAAGCTAACGTATCAGTTAAGCCTTTTAATAATAGAATCAAAATCGAATTTTCTTCTTTTCTGTAATATTTTAATTAAGATTTGGCTGTAAGTTGGAATATATCGTTATACATTCTGATGCTGATTAAGAACACCCAGTTTCTAACTAGAAGACTTTCATGTGAAGTACGGATTGTAGCGTTCACACCAGGAAATAAAGCAAGATTGCTACATGTTAACTGCAATACTCGGCTGTCTGGAACTTTTACCGAATGTTTTTTTTTTAATGAATATTATATGTTAGAGAATTTTTCTAAATTGATGAAAAACAGGGTAGTTTCCAAGCCTCTGATTCCGATAGGCCAGTTTCTTCAGCAGAGTCCCAGTTGTTGCACACTGCCCGTTCCAATTGGGTCAGGAGGAACAAGCAGAACCGAACGTTGGGCGGATTTGGTGAATGGGCCGCCGGTATACAAACGTCGTGAAGAGACTGCGCTTCGCAGCCGTATTGATCCGTTTGGGCTCGCTGTTTTGCCCCTCCGAGTAACAGTACCACGTCGAGCACGGGTCATGCGAGACGGCTCAACGCTCCTCCCTATTGCATAGGTAGGGTCCGAAATTTACCTTGTCTTCTTTTCAAACCCGAGCACATGATTTCTTTTCGCTTCAACACGACCAATTTTATACGCACAGTAGATGGAATGATTTCTCTTTTCTTTATACTTCGTAGATGTTTTCTTTTGTAATGATGAAACACAAGGTAAGGCATTAAACACCAAATATGGTAGTAAGATTAAAACAAAACGGTCAAAATAAAGAAAAACAAAATCCTCTGAACATTCAATCCGAACTGCAAGAATATGAAATTAATATTACCTTAGTGTAACATAAAATCTTTGTTTAAAAAATGTAGGCTAGAATGAACGTGTTTAAGTGGTGAAAGATACAGAGCTTTCGAGCTTCTAATGAAAAATTTTGACGTGTAAATTTTTAAGAATTAACTAAAAGAATGCAAAGAGGATCGATTTAAAAAAATATGTTTATTAAATATTCATTAGAACTCCTTAATTCTTGAAGAGGAATGTTTGTATACTGAAGAGCAACTGCATTGAAATATTTACAGTTTAGTAAAGTGTTGGTTGTGTTTGTTCTGTTTAAATAAAAACAAAATGGCGATATTTTTATATCTTTCAACACGAGTTTTTCTTTTTCATCGATCATAACTAAGCACAAGAATAAAAAGTATCAAGCCAAACTTCACTGACTTTCAGTAACCAGTAATGATACCCATTCATAAAAATGATCCAATAATACTTTTAAGCCGAGAATTTCAATATATCGGTGAACGTATAATAAATAACAACGAAAAATTTTTCACGTAACAAAAGATTAAAAAAAAACAAATAAGAACTAACTAAAGAAAGCAGTTTTATTAAACTAAAATTTGTAACATTGTTTACAATTTTTACATTTCCTCAATCCACGAAGCTCAAAAATGTGATGGAGAGAAAAAAAGATTTATATTCAAATTTTAACAGATAGGAAAAAGTATTTGGAAATATTAGTTTTCTTTATATTTGCAGGAAAATTTTAGATCCTGATACATAATTGAAACCACCCGAAACTCTATTTTAGAAGGAAAAATTATTTAAAGAAATACATCATTTTGCCAACTGAAATAAATAAATAAGTTTATTTGGCATTATGTAAAAAATATATAAGGTTTATGTAGAAAAAATTAAGCAGTTCGTGAACTTTAGAGCATAAATTTCCTTAATATTTGTTTTGTTAATATGTGTTGTTTATGTTTTTTCATTGATACATTTCTTTCAATAATGACAAAATTAACTGTAAATTGTTCAAAAATACTCACATTGAATACACATATTTAAACATTAATACGAATTTAATTTTTTTGAGTTACAAAAAGGAATACTGTTTCATATGTATTTTTGGTTGAATGATTTTTGCAGTAATTTATATAATTATTTATAAGCCCCTCTAACTGACAGTAGAAGGCACATATTGTTTTGAGTTTGACGTACTTAGTCCTCAAAAGTTATATGCACGATCACAAACTAAGACATTAAAACGGTAAGACATTAAGACGTTTTTGACATTAAAACTACATTACCTACTTTATAAGTTTAATTTTCAAAATGTGAAATAGACAAAAGAAAAGTAACGCTTAGACACTTTTGTCTATGCTCAATAATGAGTAAATTTAGGCCAATTTGGCGAAATACGGACCGTCTCACTGCTAAAGAGATTGTATAAGGGTACTATTATTATGTCTTAAGCTTCTTTCGATCAAAATAGTGTAATATGGGTGAAGTAGGAAAGCAGATTTTTATTGTCAAAAAAACCTTTGTTGCAGCGAAAGCATACTTTGCCTTCTTTTGCGTTCTATTTATTTTATGTTTGGTAATTTAAAATTATAGGTGAAATTGAAGTTAAACAGTAAAATTTGATAATTAAAATTTCAAAAAATTATTGGCATTGGAGGTCGTACTTAACCCTTCGGCACCAGCGTCCCTTTGCTGATGATGGCCCGTAGGTATCTCGGGAAATTATCACAATCCGTTAAATTTTATCTCTACAACCAGTCTGATCCCAGCCCCCTTGCAAAATTTACACGTGCTCAAATAGTATTCCCTGTCACACGCGGGTAAATGTTAAATTGACTTTGGTTTCTTTTCTAAATTTCAGTAACAAGGCCAATGCTCGTCGGGTGTTATATTCTGAAGGGATCGTAGTGGTTTTTCTTCAGTTGGAAGAAGAAGATGGAACTACATGGCCAATGGATGCTGCCAAAAGAGCCAAATGGGACATACTTGTCTCAAGCTCAGTTATCTGGAATTCATTTATGAAATCGTATTGCACACCATGAAAATTCATTAAAAAGAAAGTGGTCAAGATAGACAATAAATATTGAACTGCACTCAGAAATCAGATTTCGAAACGACTACGAGGACAGAAATATTGGAATTGGAATATTATTCTTGCTCCCTGATTGTAATAATAATTATTGTGATTTTTTGAACCACTATATTAAAAATGATAAGATTATTAAGTGATTCCATTATTAAATTTAGAACATTTGCACAATGCATTGAGTCCTTGGAAGCAAAAGCGGAGGGGCATCGGTGGCTGCAATGTTCAAGCTTTGACACAACGATGATCATTGTAAGGTAAAGGCTTTGAGTTCGAATCCAGCGGACTCGCAATCGAACCCTACTTACAAATGGGCGTTTTTGCACCCCGAGGGTTCACATAACCTCATACCTGGTAATTGAAATACCCTGTTAAAAAAGTAATATGTAAGTTATTTGAAATTTGATTTTTTTAGTAAACATTTAGAAAGAATATAAAATAAAAGTTCACATTTTGATGCATATTTATGATTTTTTTTTGTAATGGCTCGCAGGCGGTTTAACACAGCCGACAGCAGAGGGTTCATTTTTAGGAACAAGGGTAAAGTTCTCAAGTTACCCCCCCCAAAAAAAAAAAAAAATATATAAATCAAGTTTTATGTAAATATGTTTTAGTTGTTTCTAGAGAATCGTTAAAAATACGAAAGCCTGTTATTATTATTCACTTATTTAGTGTGTGTGTGTGGGAGACAAAACGTGGTTTTTGTTGTTTATCCCACTTATCCTCCAGGCCGATAAATTAAGCCGTCAAGGATTTACAGCACACATCACGACCTTTCGCAAAATATTTCCAAGACCATATCTTCTCGTTTAGGTTTTGAGAATGCCTTGCGAATTTAGTAATGAGCCGCAAATAGAGACATAAATTGTTTCACAAGTCTGCAAATTAAAAGTGGATGTTTACAGGATAAGCTAAAAAAAAGTGTTAAGATTTTTTTCATTTGCTTTCGATTACTCGTTTGTATTATTTTAATTTATTCAGATCTGTATTGTTTTGTTTCTTTACAATTCTGATTTATTGCTTGTGCAACTTCCCAATTACTGTCTATGGGAAGAAAGGAAGTAACGATAGGGTATATTGAATATTTACAGACGATACTGAAATTTTATTGATATAACGTAAATGGTTCGACGTCCTTTTCGATTCTTGCAAAGATTACTTTTCTTACAAAAAATGATAATTTTTTCGATTCATTCTCCGGTACTGTTTAATTTCTGAACAAAAATATTTATTTTTCATTCAAAGGTTACAGCATTCAAAACCAACACCCCTTGGCCTATGCGGCCTGTTGAACTCCAGCAGAAAAGTTAATTGAGTTCAAATAACGACTTAATACTGTCTACCATTTTTATATCATAAATTTTCATTTTATGATATATTTAGGAAAATTTATAACAATTTAAAACAAAATATTATCTATTCTTGTAAAATATTGTGTGCCATGTTTTAACATGCTTTGCAAAGTTAAAAACACGAGCAAAAGAATCAAAGATTGGCATGAAAATGAAATTTGGCATTATCATCGTAAAGACCAATTTTACGTTGGTATTATTAAGGTGAGGTTAAAAATTAGATTAAAAAATAGGGGCGGTACCCTAACAAAACCACGAAAATGGCAATCAAAAAATAATGTAACTTAATAAGAACTGAATCAATAGAAAAAGGAGATCTAAGGGTAAACTGTTAAAATAATAAATGAAAGTGTTTTAAAAATGACATTTGACCAAAAAGAGCATTCAAAAATCCCAGAAAAAAGAAAGGAGATTGAATGGCAATCCGAGTTTTTGTATTTTACTTTCTATTAGGTGTTGGGAGTCCGGAGCCAGATCTGGGAAATGTCCATCCAAGGGCTAATCAACAGATTGTTCATATCAGTTCTATCGCAATCACCCAAAAATTAATTGAAACTTAACATTCTTAGTATAATCTTTCTCACTTAGATTCAGGTAGGGTTGATTGCGATATTCTCGCGATATTGCGATGAACTTGATATTCTTCCATCTCACTCTACTGTATTATATAAATAATATTCACGGAGGGTCGGTGGGGCCATCTCACACTACTCATTCACTCTGAACGCGCTAGAGGCACAGACATATTAATAGTACAAAAAAAGGACATTTGAATAAAACACTCTTTCAATTTCCACCTATCTGATTCCTATATTTCTACATAACTGAACTTTTAAGAGCAATGAAATGATGATTGTAGTGTATCAGTAACAAAGTCTTGAGAAACTCCAGCAGAAATGAGAAAAAAAATGTAAGAAGTCAAAAACTGTGTGAAAAATACAATTTTACCAATTGGATTGGAAATATTATGTTCACAAGTATAATTTTAATAGTTACTACAGATTTTCTTAGATAGATAAAACCGAAAACAAAACCCTGATGAACTCTAACATGCTAATGGACATAAATAGATAATAAATTTTGGTCTAGGAAAATGATTGAACTAATAAAGAAAATGATTTTTTATTTTATTTTATTTTTTTTTTAATATCAGTCGACCTCAGTACAAATACTAACGAATGTATAATTGGAAAAATTGTAAATTGATAAAAAATGGTAAATATATATTCAAAATTAATTAACGTACGCACCACTATAAGGTACATCAATTAACATAGATAAAACGCATTGTTTGTTATGGAGCTTATTTTCAGCTAACTCACGACGGTCGATATCATTGATATCAGTTATCTTAGTGTAGCACTCTTATCGGTAAAAGTTCCTCAAACTTGTTTTACATAACTGACGTCCAGGATGTTAGAAATGAAAGTCAAGCAGAGAGAGCAACAATATTATTCACAAATTATTAATTATCAGCACATAAGTTGTAACTCTAATTACTTGCAACTTACACCGTTTATAATGTTATTAAAATTATTTATGTTGTAATTAATTTATGAATTATAAGTTATGAATTAATTTATTAATTATTATATAATATTTTAAATTAGTTATTAAAATTACCCATCACGTAATAAGTGTTATTGTTACAACTTTTTTTAATGACCTGTAGTTTAACTAACAAACCCCATGCTTGTATTGATTATTTCACGAATTCCTGAACTGTAACAAACACGATGAAATAAAATTACATTTCATACGTTTTTATTTTTAGTAGAACAAGAGAGTTCATTTTAGGAGGTAACGTAAACCACCTCGGCGATGAAGGCTTTGTGGTTTAAAGTTAATTGCTTCAAGAATTGGGGTCAGGTCGCTCTGAAAATGGTTTATCCCTTCGGACCATACGTTTAACGCTCCATTTGAAAACATTATTTACGTATTTAATACAACTGTTAACCAGAAATTAAAATTCGTAAATTTGTGCTCCTTTTTTTGCTTCGCAATTTTTTTAAGTTAAAATATAGCATTTTTACTGTTGTATTTAAATTAGGGGCGGAATTCTGCTTTATGAAGAAAATGAAAAAACAAATCAATTGGGTGGAAAAAAAATATCATGTGAGTTAAATTTTTATTACTTTGAGGTCATCAAAACAAAAATAATAATTGTAATTTAGTTTTTAAAAAGAAATATATTTTATAAAGAAAAACAAAAGAAAAAATATTTATTGAGAAATTGTGTTCTATTTTTTATTTGGTGGTCAAAAATTTAATAATAATAATAATTATAAATAAAAATAATAATATAATAATAATAATACTGGCAGATCATTAATTACACCTTTTCAAATGCTTCGTTAGTTTGTTATTTCTTTATGTTTCTTTATAAAACAAGAATTAAATTCCATTTTAAAATTAAGATTTGGAGATTTGAGATAAGCTTGTTCTATGATAAAAGGATTCTTTAAATTAAAAACAATAATTAATAAAATATATTGTAAATTTGTGTGAAACATTGTGAAATTAAAAATTCAAATCCAACAATCATTGGGTGTCGCATTTTTTTGATTTCCATAAAATATAAAAGCTGCCTGATCAATAAAAGAAATCATTGTAGTCAGGTTCGATCGTAAAAACCTCTGGGACATTGTTTTCGATTTTTCGAATTCAGGGTTGGATATATTTTTTTTCACCCAATTGATTTGTTTTTTCATTTTTTCATAAAACAGAATTCCGCCCCTAATTTAGCTCATTGTTTTTACTAATTCGTTTTCCTATGCTCTAATTGGGAACATCAATGAGATGTAAACACATTAAATCCTTAATCCAAAACAAGGATAAAGAATCTTCAGTGATTACGTTTTACGGAATTTCAAATTTTTAGTCAGCCTCATTTGAATTCTGAAGCAATTAACTTTTATTTATTTATTTATTTATTTATGGGTAAAAATCCACTATAAAAAAGACATTTTTCAATAACAAATTTTTTTTATTATTTTTATATATTATTTCATTTTTAATGTATGTAAAAATACAAATAATATATACAAAAGTATAAGGACATATATACATTGAAATATTATAAATGGTAAATATAAATGATATATATAAAAATACAATTTAAGAGTAAAAACTGAACAATAACAAAAATGAAAGATATAATTACTAACCAAATAATGCAAAGGAAACAAAATAAAGCTGAAAGACAATTTAAACTACAATATTTAGGTACATATTTAATGAAAATAATGCTCTTTCTAAACGTATAATAAAACTAGAGTGCTAGATTTAGGCGAACCAGTAAATAAAATAAATTTTGAACAGTATGGAATATAAAAGCATTAACTAAACTAAGGATGTAAGATACGAGTTTCCACAGATTGCACAGAATTATTGAAGAAGTCAATGCTATTGCTGATGTTGTTACTCTTGATCATCATTGTGTGTAGAGGTGAAGAGAACATGTAGTTAGAGCTTTATAATTCAATATAAAATAGTTCGTGGGTTTTAAGAAAGTGCGAAGGGACATACTTGTAGCTGTAGTTGAGAGAGGGGAGAAGGACTATCAACGAAACTGTTTAATAATTTAAAACAAAAACAACATCAAAATAATCCCTTCTTAGTTCCAGTTCGAAAAGTTTAAATTCAGAGCGGATTCCAGGGTAGGCAGAATTCGGACTGTTTATTTTTCAACTTTGTTACCTTAATTTCTATTTTTAAACTTAAAAATGTCACTTAGTGCTCAGGATGTTGCGCGTGGTGTGACACTTATTAATGATGGAAGTTCTGTCAGGTATGCGGCTATTGCCGTCGGAGTTCCCTGCGAAACACTGCGAGACGCCGTTAGACGCTTTCGAGAAACTGGTTGCTACATAGCAGGCCCTGTTCCGGACGCCCTAGTGTAACAGAACCACAGAATGACGGTTTTTTTTAAATTTTGCGACACCGGCACCTTACCGTAGTTCAGATTCATCGGCTCCAGGAAGTTTGAGGTGTCCAAACTCTGAACGTACTCCTGGAAGAAGGTTAAATCAATATGAACCGATGACATTCCTCCGTAAGAAGGCTAGAATTGTCCAGACACAGAGAGTCGCATGGCTCCCATTTGTTCTAGAACACTGTCATTGGTCTTTAGAGGGTTGGTCTGCTATAAATTTTACAGAGGAGTGAAATGATGGGTCTGCTGTAATGTTTACCGATGATGTAAATTTGCTCTATGATCTCCAAATGGCCGTGAACTAGTGTGGAGAAGAAAATGAAAGATACGAAGCCTGTATTTTTCCCAATGCCAACCTTTTCATCGTAGTTTAGTGATGGTGTGTGCCGGGATTTTAATGGAGAGTCGTACAGAGTTGGTTGTTGTTCGTGGAGAGTCTTTGACTGTCACTCGCTATGTGAATGAAATTTGGGAACATCACGTGTTATCTATCGAAGAAACCAGCGACAATCCTATTCTAATGCCCGTCTACATGACGCTCCTATAATGCAAACGTACTT
The DNA here is from genome assembly GCA_039619505.1 of Cimex hemipterus. Lineage (NCBI taxonomy): Eukaryota > Metazoa > Arthropoda > Insecta > Hemiptera > Cimicidae > Cimex > Cimex hemipterus. The sequence goes on along the minus strand of CM077103.1, from coordinate 34,170,983 downwards.
TCAACAGCTTAACGTCCGGGTCTTAGCCTTGCCAGCCCGTTCTCCAATCTTGAACCCCATCGAACATTTATGGGATAACCTGAAAAGATGAATAAGTGCACGTCCATCACTTCCTGATACATTCCACGATCATGAAAGGAATCTTGGCGAAGACTAGGCTAATCTGCTGAGCCTTCTTGGAGTTGTAATTAAGGCAAGAGGAGAAATACGTGATATGGAAATGTTAATTAACAATCTAAAACATTATTAAAACAAATTTTATCTGTCCGTTTTTTTGATTGATTACATAAACATTGATTATTACATAAAAATATAACTTGATTTGTATATATTTTTATATATTAATCAATGTTTTAAACTTATATAAATATGTAGGCAATAAGTAAAAAAAAAGTAAGTATTTATTTTTATATTCATATATCAATTATACAGCGTTATAAGAATAGAAGAAGAAGAATATAGATTCTTATATTTTTTCTTTCTCATATGTATATATTTGAACATATGTTTAACAACTTAGTTACCCTTTTATTCAACATTTACCATTTATCACCAAATATGAATGGATTTTATACGCTAACATTAATTTTTCTGTGATTCGCTTTTTCTGCCTGTTTCCATAGATATTTTGTACTCCGTTTTTATCCTCCTTCTTGCTAAATTTGGTTAAACATACTATCTCATACATTTCTCACTTCCTGATTATTTTTTTCGACTCTCGCATTAGTATTTACTTATTTACCTTCATGTACATATCTATCTTTTAAAATATGCATTTATCCTATACTTCCATCCTACTATTTTAAAATTTTAACTGTGTATTTTCTTACATTCATTTCCCTATATTTGCCTACATATTTACAGGCATTTATGATTGTGCACTTGTATTATTCTTTTATACTTTATATGCGTATACGTAGTTCTTTAGCGTTTCGTTTAGTGTATTTGTTAAGTGAGTTTTTTCCGAACCTTGAATGTGTTGAAAGATTCCATCTTTAAATCCACAGCTTTGAAAATTTAATGGTTGTCATGCCAAATAAATAAATTATTTTGGATGAAAAATTATAGCGAAAGATTAGTTTCGATTTACTTCTTTTGTACATCAATTAGACAGCAATTTAGTTGAGAACAAAATGATTTCGATATCCACTTAGGTGATTTTTCTTTCTTTGGAGATCGACCAGATCACTGTCTAAAATCTTAATTCGTTATCTGTAAAAAATTAATAATAAAATAAGTTTCTCGTAAAGTTCTATTTTACATTATTTTCACTTAATTTATTTACATCGTAGTACAGACTCCCTCTCTGTGCCGTTTGACTAACCAGAAAGGAGAACTGTTCACTGGCGAAAATAAATTAATCAAGTGGATCGTGTTCGGACTGAGAACAAAAGAGCCAGACTTTTTTTTTAACTAAATGATTTGTAGCTGAGATAAATTTATCTGATAGTAATGAAGCGACTGATTTATTTTAAACAATACATAAACTGAAAAACAGTTTTTTGGGAATAGCAGAGCTTAATAAAATTAAAAGTGCAATGATAATTTATAATTTGCACATTTACATGTAACTCGGGATACAGTAAAATCTTAAATATTTTTAAAATTATATTTTTCTCCTCTTAAATTCCAAATTATTTTCCTTTTTTATTATTAATTTTTCTAACACGAGGGGATGCTTTGAAACATAGAACGACAATTTCCAGAAAACTAACAAAAATTAAGCAAAGCTTTATTTACATGTCAGGAGAATGTGTTGACCAATTCATTGTACTAATCCGTAATCCCCCTTCTTATGGGAAACAACTCGAGCTACATGCGGTCATGCATTAACGCGAAGTTGTCCCCAATGGAAAAATGGAATTGAACCGCTCAGTATAGAAGAAATACCTCAAGGTACCGAAATGCAGACTTATAATTCTATATAATACTATCCAATTTATATAATAATCATTTCGGTACAGGCATGGACATTAATTCAACCCAATATTATAATATAATTATAACTCTCTTGGAACAGGCTATGTCTCACGCATATCACATGCATCAATGTGTTCTCTATGCCTTCTCGATACATGGTCTCAGTCATCTCATTGCTACAGACTAAACCGGCATCATCTTCGAAGAGAACACGACAACAATAGTCCAAATCTTTGACCGCTAATTTACAAATAGTCACTATTCAACTCGATGCTTATCCAGTAGTATAGAATCTGATGCGACACGATCTTCTTTAGCATTATATCGCGGTCGCTCAATACCTTTTCTTCGAACCAGACGTCCGGTGGCCACAAACCGCTGCAGTGCATCGTGAAGGTTAGAATACGGTGTGACCAAGACCATGTGACTGACGCTACGTCCCTCGTTGGCCACAGCATCGGCCGTGATGAGATCGTCTCGTCTTAAAAACGTGCTTTTAAGAAGAAAATGTAATTCAAATGTAATGTGTCATCCAAGAAATCAATTTAAACTTGAGTCTGGAAAGGATGAAATTCAATTGATTTTTAAAAATTTTAATATAAAGGGTGTAAAACGATTAGTATATATATGTCGGAGATGAAAAGGAATGCAGTGACGTATCTCGTAAACTGTGACGTCGTGACATAGTCGAGACAACGAGTGGAACACAAAGGAGGAGAACAAAGGACTAAGTCACTGAGAGTCAACCAGTCGTACCGTTGTCCTCACAGCGGGAACAACCAGTCGTGTCTGTGTATTCAGAGCGAGAGCATCGTTACCGTTGTAACAAAGGAAATAAAGAGAGATAGAAGAAAACAAATGGATCATTTCTTTCCCCGGGAAAACGGAGAACTTTCTCCTATATGGGAAATAAACAATAAATAAATATAATAATATGGGTATTTCATGGTATTTTTTGATATTGGGATATATATATAAATAAATTGATTAGGCCCAATATCAAAAAATACCATTAAATACCCTACAATTATACCAGCACTATTACATGAACAAACAATACCAGAAATAGAAAAACACATATAAATTGGTGTAAATCATAAATATGCAGGCAGAACGCTCTTTATTCGTTTCTTTAAGCAATTCAATAAAATTAAATTGTTACCATACTTCGCGAATGTTTCACCAGACAGGGATGTACGGTCATAAAACTATCTCTAAGCACGTATCACTTAAGATAGTTGCTTGGTTGGAGAATTTTGGTTCCTTAAGGCTTTAGCATCAGCCAAACCGGTATACGTTAAAAAGGACGCCTGCTATTTTCTCTGCGAAGGAAGTTGAATTTCTTGTCGATAGAACTATAAAGCGGACACTGGCACCTATAATTCCGACCGAAATCCTTGTCACAACTGTCAGATATGTCTTGCAGTTTATTCCCTATTCTATGGGAATCGGGAGATAAGAAACGAAAACTCCTACATTCAACGTGGGATTTACAGTACACTTCGTTTCCTTTGAGGGGGAGATAATGCATATTAAACCAATTTAGTTAGTGAAACATTTGAACCTTGAAGGTAAAGTATTTAGAAACTTCATGTAATCATATTTCAAACGTTCCACAGGCAGTTTCTGAGTTTAGATCATTGCTAGTTTATTGCGTAATGTAGTATGTGGGTACAAGCCTGTTTTAACTATTAAAATACACGTAAAAAACGCAAAACCTTTAAAATATCAACACTTTTGATCTAATTTAAATATGATATTTCTAAATAAACATTCAGTCCACGTTTCCTTGAACAACTCTAAAATTGTATCTCAAGTTATTTTCGTAAATACATCATCAAAATATTAAAACAAATATAAAAATGAGATAAATAAAACAAACAGGTTGGCATTGGAAAATCCTCTGAAAAAAGTTCCTATTTTATTTATAATATAGGCCCCTTATAAGGTATCTTGTTTTACATCCAGTTAAATATCAACAGAGTAATATATTAAGCTTGAAAATGAATAGAAAATTGTGTAAATGTAAAATCTTTTTGAAACCGTCGATAACAGTTTATTATAAATTACTACCAGGAACAGTTTAGGTCAATTATTTGTTATCATATCACTGGTAACTGTTTTCAGGGGAGATTTGAAACTGACACACTTTAGTAGAGGTCTATATAAATATGTAGATATACAATGCACAGTATTTGAGTTGGTCCTAATTAACCAAAGTAATGATTTAGATTGATTTGTAATTTTTATATAAAGTGTAATTTTTCATCCCTTCATTATATAAAAATTAAAAATCAATTTAAATTTGGTTATGTTTTTTATGTAAAATGTAATTTTACATTCTTTCATCACATAAAAATTATATATCTATTTATATGTGTAGTTTGAATATTTTTAACGCATTACGAATAAAACGGAAATTCAATCTTCTATTGCTATTATTGAATCTGTTCACTTGTGCTCAAGATTTAAATTAAATAAGAGCAAAATAAACAAATAAAACTGGTTTTATTATAATTCTACACAATCCCATTTCTAAATATTACACAGGAAGAAATAACACTTAATAAAAAAACCAAATGATTAATATCGATTTACTCAAAATACATAGTAATTTACATTACAATTCCTCATAAATATAAAAAAGTCAATAAAAATTAATTGTTTTAAAAATATTTTGCGTCTTTTTAAAATATCCAAAATTTATTAGCAGGACTGATTTCATCATGAGATAATTGTTTGTTAACACGATCGTTTGAATAATTTATTGACTGAGTTATAAGCATTTCTAATACAAGTCCTTAATTTTGAAATGTTAGTTATATAAAACCTCGAATCACACTCAAGTATCACCAAATGTTAAAAACATATTCTAATTTATACATTTAGTCACTAAATTGAATTAATTAAAACTTTCTATAATATAAATAACTTTAAAAAGAATTCAATAGATATCTACATAACTAAAGAAGAACAATACCCGGCTAAAGAAAAATTGTACATAAACCAAAATTTGTTATATGTAGTTGTCAAGCAGTTACCAATCATGCAATTTCTTTGCAGATCAAATAAAATCAGCCTATTAATTTAAAAGTTTATGCTTGCTTAACATTTAGTTAGTATGTCAGGTTCCGCGTACCTTCAAACATTTTTTCCCTGATTTAAACTGCCACACTTTTACATCCTTCGAAAACACGATTTATAGTATACCAAGTAGTATATACCAAGATAGTTGGTTCTCTCGATAGTTGAACCCGGGAGGTCATTTATGTAAATTTATAATTAAATCCATTATATTTCGTGCTCCGGTTGAGCAAATAACTTATTTCAATTAAGTAACCATTAATTTCAACCTTACATAAATTCATAATGTTAATTAAGTCACAATAAAAGCAGCAACGTCGGTTTTTTTACATCGAATTAAATAAGTTTTTATTCCATCAGAAAATAAATAAAATACATGGATTGCTATTTAAAATGTTTATAGAAACTTTTCACACTCCAAAAACATGGTAATTTGATATTCAGGCTATGTGATCAACAGATTTTCCCGATTGAATTTTTCCTGCTGATGATATTTAATAAATGGCAAATATAACATGAATAATCCCTAGGACGTCTCTGAGTGAAGGAACATAGAAATTGGGTTTCTATAAAGTCTTGAGCAAAGAGTTGAATAGAAAAGTTTCTTTATAGTACCATCCCTACAAAGTTTAATGCTTAGTTGCTGTCCCATCTATTGGAATTGAATTATGTACCAAATCTGTTAGAAAAACAGCACATATTCAAAAATGAAATTTATACTATTTATATAAAAAAATTGCTCTGTCTTGCTGGTGTTTTTTTATTATATGACGCCGGTTTATCCAGTTAGAATTTTTTACAATATATATTATTAAATTCATCTTTTGTTTAGATATGTTGTATAATGTTGAAATTAATTAATTTGCATTGTTGAATGGAAGAGTTGAGTTTATAAAGGCGTATCAAAGTTTAACAGGCAAAGCGAGGCTCTTTCTGTAGATAAGAATAGAGCTTCAACAAAGGTTCCTACAATCAAAATGAACTTGGATTAAGCCAATTCGGCCCACTTTAGCTCTTGAATATCCTTTGGATTTATTTTCACAGGGTGTTTTGATTTAGCGGATTAACCTAAACTCTTTCACTATTTATTTTTTCATTTATTTTTTTTATACAAATCTCACGAATTGCGTGGTGTCATATTCAACTTTCCCCTTCGGCGAATTTACAAACTTTTTGAAACTACAGGACATTACCAGTTGTACAGAAACTCTGATTCATTTTATACATCTAATTGCTGTTTATTTTAAACTATATGTATTTTTATCGTTACATTAACAACAACAATCTTTGGTAAATCAAATTAAAGATATCGGAAATTCATGAGTTTTAGTAGCTATTATTTAAGTATTGTGGTTTGAAAGAAAGTTCATCAAAATACCGGAAAATAATATAGTGTTAGAATAAATTTAGCTAATAATTTATTACCTGGTTTTAATCTTAATAAAAACAAACCTGCGTAAAAGTTGTTGCTGTTGGTAAAAGTAAAAGTTATTAATTATATTTTAATATATTACTAATTTTTCGCTTTCATTCACCAATGAATTTTCTTTCAAACCATCATAATAAAATATTTTTTTATTCAAACTAATGAAGTTCAGATCTCATTTAATTTGTTTTACATTGAAATAAGAATGTTGACATTAATGAAGATTAAAAATACACCCCTGTCATTTCAGTGCATATTATCTTTGTTGGATATTCTGTCGTGTCTGTGTTCTTTCCCCTGTAGGACAATTTTTTTATGGTCCTAAAATCTTTTCAGGGGCAATTTTATAAGCAAAATACATTATAAAAAACGTAAATACAAAATAAAAACAGATTAACTATCCTTGCCAAGATTTGCTCGCCCAAGATAACCCAGTTATGTCAGCCACGTTTATGTTTAATAATTTTTTCGATTTTATCTTCTTTTCAAGAGACCAGTTTCAAATAAATTTCTGATTGTACCAGCACTAAATTTGCTGAAGTGGAAAGTTGAATATGATCGCGACGCAATTTGTATTAAAATAACTAAATAAAACCAGTATTTCAATTATTCAAAATAATTGAACTACATCTACTATAAATACAATAATTCACATGTTGTCAATAGTAAATTTGTAATGAAAGAAAAAAATTTATTGACCCTTCAGTCCAGAAATTCACTCTATTATCATTTTCCTTTATAAATTATTCAACAATTGAAAAGTCCGCTCTCTTTTACTTGCTAATATAAATTTTTAGGGTCTACCGGTTGAGGTCAGAATTCATCAGATTTTCCATGTCAACGTTATACGAGTATCAATATCCCTCTCCTGCCTCATGATTCTACAAATCCGGGAATGCGTTGGATATTCTCAATCCCGATATATTCAATATCCAATCGTTAGGTTCAACTTATGAACATTTTTCTTGTTCTTTTGTTTTTAACGAAAAAAGATACCTTCAAAATTTATAATAGTTAATAATTTTGGTTACATATTTTTGTAGTTTAGCGCCGTATACATTCCTACATTTCTTGTATTTGACAATTGCCCGGTTGTAAAAATTGAATAAATAAAATAACTAATATTTAAACTCTTAGCTATTTGATTCGGGCTGTTTTACAGGATGCAATCCAACAAACTAATTTACTCAAACGGCAGTGTCCCGATGTGTTTATCGTTATGGTGTCTCGATTAGATTGTACGGATATCGTTTAGCCTTCGAATTTGATTGCCCCCTGAGTATTAGGAGTAAATAAGGCAGTTTAAATTTAATTGGCCTCCCTTAAAAATATCTACGAGGTGGAAAATAAAATTAACAATTTTGGATTTTATTGTAGGTTTACTTTCAGGAAGAGATATAAAATAATTTAATTCTTTTATTAGTCATAATCTTGTTTGTTTCTCAGAATGAACATAAATGGCAGTCGTATTAAGATTTATGGATGATTTCTCTGCATAAACAGGCCCAATATTCATGTATGATTCTACCTTTGTCATTTCAAATGGTCAGCCGGCTAGGGTGGTTTATACATATTTATTTTTTCTTAATAGACAAATTTATTTATTTATTCATATCTAATTTATGTAGTTCATGTGTTATTTAATAATTGTTGCTTCTCTACATATGTACATATCTAATTATGCCATATTTATATATTTATTTATATGTAAGTGTGTATTTACCTGTTTATATTAATTATTAAATTCTGTTATGTACAAGTTGTATGACCCCCACATAAATAATTCTTAATTTGTTCTTATACTTATTAATACTAACTCTGAAATATAAGTGTCAGTAGATTTTTCCCTAATTTTCTCCGTCGATGTACCACCAGCAACGAAAATAAAGTGTAAAGCCAATGTAACATATTCGTACATATAGTTGATGCACATAGAGCGCAGCTACCTTCGTACTTAAATTTAATAGAATCAGAATGAATATCAATAAATAGGATATTATTTTCAGCAACACAAGACAGAAGGCATTTAAAAATAAAACCTTAAAGTCCTTATATGTCGAATCCGTCAAGGTTTTGTGAGTATCATTTGTTTATTTTTGTTTTGACGTTGTTTCTATTTCTGGTTTTCCTTCTAAAGATATGCATATCCGCAAATTTTTAATAAATCATGTTTTAAAATTATAATTTGAGTATGATTTTCTTTCTGGATTTGCATCAATATACTTGATGAGCATTGAATTGCGTTGCTGTTATTATTTCTACTATTTGGGAGTAACAAATACAGGCAAATTTACAAATTTCAGTATTCCAAAAGAAATTTACTGTGCACGGCCTTCAAAATTGGGTAAAATTGAGTTACACGCCTCGCGTCTTCCTGCTTAACGTAATTTTACGTAATAATATTGTAAAAATACATATATACACATACAGGTAAAGACATAGATAGAAAGATGAAATAAAAATTGGCATTAAGTCTGGAGAGAGAAAGCAAGAGAAAGATATAAATAGATAGAGATAGATGAATAGATAGATAGATAGATAGAGAGAGAGAGAGATGGTTGGATAGAGAAAGAGAGAGAGAGAGAGAGAGAGAGAGAGAGAGAGAGAGAGAGATGGTTGGATAGAGAGAGAGAGAGATGGTTGGATAGAGAAAGAGAGAAAGAGAGAGATGGTTGGATAGAGAGAGAGAGAGAGAGATGGTTGGATAGAGAGAGAGAGAGAGAGAATGAATGAATGAATGAATAGTTTATTAACCTGAAGCTTACATAGGACCGTAGGGTCCTCTCTTACAGAAGTCAGGAAACTTAATGTTAACATTTTATTTTATTCTATTCAGCTCTAACAGAATAATTACATCAATTTATCGTAATTTTTTAATTATAGATCTTCATTTTTACAAGGTGTCTTTCTAATTAAGGCTTAAATATAACAATGATAATTTAATGTACATTAGTAATAAATAACAAATAAATAAGTAAGTAATAAATAGTGGTAATAATAGATAGCAAATTTAGTAATAAATAATCTTAACACAGTAGTAAATAATTCAGTCTTGCATAGTAGTATAGTATAACACACACATATATATATATAACACTAGGATATTGTAGTTACATTTTTATCTATTAT
>CM077103.1:34138764-34156424 GCA_039619505.1 Cimex hemipterus | reverse complement strand
GAAAGAGAGAGAGAGAGAGAGAGAGAGAGAGAGAGAGAGAGAGAACATGAATAAATAGGTAAAAACTGTGAGATAAATAGGAAAAATCAGAGATAAAGACTGAAGAGGCCAAAATGGAGATCTGCAACTGGCTTATAAACTTTGGTGTAGATAGCAGACCATGAACTAAGGGCAGATAACTATCAAAATATTGTTTGTTTTGAAAATACTGATACACGGAGACCAAAGAAGGAAATCTCAAAATAATTAATACGTTCTTTAACTTTTTACAGATGTACAAAAATTTCAAAAACAGAAGTATGAAATGAACTTTTTGGAGGCTTGGCCATTCGTCCGGTAAGGTTACATATTTTATGTTCGGAGAAGGGTCGCGACCTACCAAGAAAAACAACCGTACTATCCTCAGCCGGTTGAGATCAAATGTCAAGATGAAACAAAGCTATAGGCCAATCCATTCACGCCCGATAAGAGCGTGGAATCACGAGCTCAGCTGTGGTTGCTGAGGTTATCGTTTGCGAAATTGATTCGGTAATTGATTCCAAAGGAAAAAACAGAAAATGTCGACGCCGAAAACGCCAATAGATAGGCCATGGATGTGCCTCAGCATTTTCTGCCGCTTTACCGCGAAATAACCGTTTAATATACATATTATATATTATGATGGTTGGGCGACAAGACCTCAGGGGTTAAATGCTCGTGTAGACTCGTACCCCATTTCAAACGAATTAAGCGAATAGGAAAATTTCGGACCATTTAGGACCAAAGGAAATGGTGAATTGGCGAGATCCTGGATTCAAAAATAGCGAAACTCGACGTACCTGAAAGGAGTTGAATCTAGCTACACAAATAAACAAAGTCTTATTAAAAACGTCCAAACTTTTCATGCCTAAAATCGAATTAAACTTCAGACAAATTAAAAGGTTTTTTAAAGGATGCAGAGAACAGGAGGACTAAGCTATGACAATAATGTATCCGAAAGTTTTTTCCATTAAATAATAAAGCAAATAATTTACCACAATAATCAGGTAGAAGTGTATGAGAAATTTACCAATAACTACTAATTTGAAGATTATTTTTTTATGTAATCATCCATGTTATAATTTTTGGCTTGTGTAATGAGAATTATTTATTTAACTGCGAAGTATATTACGGTATTTGCATTAATGTTTGAAAATTCTGGACTGCAGCATCATTAATTTTCCCCGAAAATCATCAGTTGCTTTTTCCTTTAAAACAAGTAAAAGTTTTTTATATAAATGCTGATTTATGATACGCTACCGAGAAATAATAAATGGACCCAGGAGAACGCTATAATTATGCTGTCACAATCGAAAAAATATGTTATTTTATAACAAAGAACAGCTAACAGTAAATAGTTAATCAGTCTTATTGTAATTTAAAGTTTTGAAATTTGAAGAAGTTCAAAGGCGTCAAACCTTCATCGTTACAGGCTTATTCAGTGAGATAAGCTAGAAAAAAGTAAACAAAAAATTAAACGTACAAATCAGAAAGACGTAACACTACGTTGCTGTTGGTATTTCACGTGACCATCAGTTAAAAAATACGTCTACGTCATGTTTTGACAACATATTGACAAACTTAACAAAAACAATTGTTTCAATCGGTTGGAAAATAGCGAAAATTCCAACTACTATATTGCACATATGTTTTAATTGATGTACCTCAATAGATCTAGAAATTTTAGAAAACAATTGAAATCATGCCCGTTAGTCTAAAAAGCTTTGCTGTAAAAAATATCTCATCTGCTAATCCAGAAATCTAAGCCCACATACGCAACTTACTTTATCTGACACACTTTTTCTACAACTGTAATTCCAAAAAATATGTTGAATTTTTGCTTAAAGAGAAAAATTAAATATTAAAGTCAAGTTATGTACCTTACTAAAATAATAACGTAAGCTGCACGTTAATTACCAAGCAAAATTATATTTAAGCACAAACATAAGTTTTAAATTTTATATCGTAATAATTTGGAGCATTTGAAAATAGTAGTAAATGAATTTCGGTTTTTATTTAAGTGTATGCAATTCATAGATACTGTATTTACATAAACAAATAATGTTGATGAAGAACATTTACATACAAGAGCTCAGAAAGAGTTTGAAATGAAAATGAAATGAAACGAAAAAAAAGTTGAAAGAGAGAGAGAGAGAGAGAGAGAGAGAGAGAGAGAGAGAGAGAGAGAGAGAGAGAGAGAGAATGAGAAGAGTCAGATGGATAAATAGATAGGGAAATACCGAAAATATCTCCTCTCATTTTCCTTTTCCCCTCTAGGGTAAGTAATAGTCTATCAAAAAGTGATTGTGTTATTCCGTCTCGTTATATATTATTAGTAAACGTCTGGTTTTAAGTGACAAAGCGGCGTCCAGGATTTGGATCTGAAAAACGAAATATTTTCATGTAAACTAGGTCATAGTTTTTCCGTCAAACTAATATAAAATTTCGATTTGGCACCTCTAGAAACCTTAAATACAAACTTGTGTTTGAATTTAAAATCTTCGATTTTCGAGAAGTCGTTATCGGATATCTGATTAGAACGGCAGTAATTAAAAACCTCCTCAAACAATTTCAAGCTCAAAGAGACTGTTTGAAAAAAGAGCAACTTAGCTTTTTACCGAGGTACGGGTAAAACATATATAATATTTCTATAAGAAAATACACTAAAGTGCAAAATGATTTGTCCGAAATTAACTTTTTTAATGGAAATAATAGCCCGATTTAATGTTTGGAACAGATAAAATTCACTTGATAATTTCTTTATTCGTTAAAATGAATTGTCAACCATTAAAAATCGGTCCACTAGGTTTTGAGCAAAATGTTGTTAGAGATGAATATTCGGAAATAGTTAGATGCGGCCTGGTGTGAGATAGGTTTTAGAAAACATTTTCTTTATGTGGTCACGTTCGATCTTTATTGAGATCATCTTGAGGGCTCAAAATGTTGTGTGTTGTGTTTTCTGGGTAAATGGGCCATTCTTGCGTGTTTTTAACTCCGAATAATTATATACAGTCACTAATCACCACACATTATGTTAGAGGTTCTACTAGGATTGGCAGCAGGCAAGGCCGTCGAAATTATCAGTCAAAAAATTAATTTACACAGATTTCCGCGGAAGTCGTATCTAAGGGTTTTATAACTATAGAATCACAAATCTGACAATGAGGGAAAGGGTCGACCATTGTTTACGGAATGTTTGTTAATATATGCAAAAAACGGTATTTTATCGATTTACCTTCTACTTTTTTTGGCTTACTTTCAGTATCGGACGAACCTGCGGATAATGCGGGCTGATCCTTTCTTATACACTTTCAATTAATGCAATTACTTTCCGTACAGTGGTCTGTACGGAGGTGTCGATAAAAACCATTTACATCGAAATATCTATGGAAAAGTCCACGTCTCCTATTCCACCGGAGCTATACGTGCTCATGGAGAAATCGAATCCAAAAAAGGGGATGTCAATGTTTTTCGTTTGTTTAACTACCCATCCCTATTGGGCAACCCATATTACTAAATGATTTATTTCAAATTTTAAATTAACGTTCCCTAAGCTTTGTAAAGCACTCATCGAATCTAACAAAATTAGTACGGTCTCATCATTGACTTCATCAGCGACTACATATTCTACTGCTTTAAAAATTGCAAAACGTTCAGCTGAATATATGCTAAACACTGGATGAATCCTGTTACGTCCATTTTATCATAGGGTTTATATATTTCTATAGGTCAAACCCCACACCATCTCTGGTCTTTGAACCATAAGTAAATATAAAATAGGGATTTGAAGGACATATAGCATAGATGTAACTATGGAAGACCGAATTCATCGCCACCAGAGGAATTTCGGAATAACTCTAAGTAATGCAACGAACAATTTTATGTAGTGAATTTTCTACGTCCAAACTCTTTATTGGAGTGCCAGACAAACAGCCCAAACATCTCCGTATACCCTTGTTTCTGAACACTTTTTCTTTATCGATGTGAACGTTACAAGCACTACCATAAAAGATAGAACCAAAATTTAACGTGCTCCGGATACACGCCCTAAACGACACCAAGATATGTTGCGGTCTGCCTCCCCCCATCTTGTTGCTGAAAAACACCTGAGTAAATTCAAATATTTTTCCCCTTTTACCAATATCTGTTCGATATTGCTTTTCCATAACAATTTTCGGTCAATAGTGAGTTCTAGAAATTTAACTGACGTACAGATGGAAAAATTTAAACCACCGAGTCTCCGAAAAGATTCCTCCTTCCACTAGTAAAGAGGGCATACGATTGGCTGATATTGACAAAATATTCTTTATACCTAATTTAGCAAAAGCGACCAACCATTTCCTCATCCACTGCCAAAATCCGGGCTTCAATCGATCGATGAGTCATATAAAAACAAATGTCGTCAGCATATTGTATAACTTTAATGCTTAGGGAAAGAGAATTGGCGAGATCATGTACATAAATGAGAAACTATACAGGACTCAAAATCCCTCCCTGCGGAAGGCCCTGATATATGTACGCTAAATGAAGAATCATTAATGTTTACAATTATTTTCCTGTTTCCTATAACATTTAAAATATCGAGGTTAAAATATTGGTGAGAAAGACCAATTTCAGACGTGTCTGTGATAGTAGCCCCAAATCTACACTATCATATGCCGACGTAAAATCAACAAATAGCGCTACAGATGATTTTGAAATATTGAAATTTCTAAGTAATACCGAATAGAATATTCTAATTTCTGTTTTTATGTTAACGAACAATGAAATTAATACACCAAAAATAACTTTTTTAACGTAAAAAAATATTTATGCTCATTTAATTGCCTCAAAAATTAGATTTTTAAAATAGCTTCATTAACCCTTATAACTTTAATCTATTTATAATGAACATGTCGTTAATAGAAAAGTATTTATTAAACAAATAATTTATGTAATTACTTGTATACTAAATAATTACTCTCACTTGTCAACAAAGACTCCAATTAAGGCGTTTTTGAGTCATAGCGGTTTGACTCAGATAACCATTTCAACATCGGAAAAATTTTCGGGGACAAAAATTTGTCTTTACGGGTCTTTGCGGGAGTTAAAACTAAATTTCATATTAGTTTCATAAGTCAAGTTATTTTTGAACATTCATAAAAGTTGATAGAATTTCCTACATTTTTATTGTAAAGTAGATTGAAAAAATACTGTAAAATTTCATATTCGCATAGTTGATGTGAGCAAGTAGAAAGAAGAAACACATATATTAAAAAAACGAAAAATTTTAATTTTTCAAAACATTTTGTTAGCGAAACCAGGGTTTATTGACAAATGGCCGATATTTTTGAGGGTACAATAACACAAATAAATTTGGTAAAAATCTGTCACCTAACAACCTGGTCGGTCCTTGTAGACATCACAAACTTTGGATGTCAACCAGTTCTGTGAATATCACAATCAATTTTAATCTTAATCATAAACTTTCAGCAAGAAAGAACGACATGTTCAAATAATATTTGTATTCCTTACACGTTCAACCTACTTTGTTACTGATATTTAACTCACAAAATACCGTTTTCGTCCGTTTGTTGATTATCGTCTACTAAAGAGAAAATAAAGATGTATGTTTTTTTTTGGTATGTTTATTGAATTTTTCTGTTCCTCAATTCCTGGATTAGTTTTTTCACGTACGTTTTTGAACAGGTTAAAACTATTTTGTACATTGAAATGTAATTACGTAAGAATGTAATGTTGTTTTGGAAATATAATTTGTTAAAGATATTTTGGCAGAATATTGGATGTGTTCTTTGTTGTGTTCCTTTTGAATGTTTGTTAAAAAAAAGTTAATTTCAAACAATGTATATGTACTTTTGTCGTTATATTAATTACAATTTTCTTATTTTGATATAGCCAAAATTAAATGAGGTCAAAAATTAATGAGTTTTTATAAAAATTATTTAATTATGACGGTTTGGCAGACAATTTATCAAAACACCGGAATAACTTTATTTAAAACAATTACTTTTATCAAACAACTTATTACATGGTTTTGTCCAAAATAATGCATTAAGAAGAAAAGAGGCGTTGCAATTGTGATGTTGATTTGTGACACATGCTGTGGGCTTTACGAAGCGTGCACTTGATGTCGCATTAATGTGAACACCTTACCAAAACGTTGCAAGGCGGCAATATGAAGTAATTAATATCCCGTCAAAATTAAATATACATAGTTTGAAAGAAATTGCATAAAGTATAAAATAAAAAAAAGTATAACAAAAATGGAGTAATTGTATGATCAAAACCATGAAATAGCGACCCAACGAAAATCTGGACAGTGGGGATCGCTGAGCCTTGCATAGCATCGGGTGTATGTGCACAGGGGTAATACAATCTTATAGAAAAATGGACTTAGGATTTGCGTCGCGTGTTATCGGGTTGCGTCGCATGTCGTTGCATCGGGCAAGTGTATTCCGGCTTTAAGCGTTCTTAATTCAGACAGTTACACCGCGTAAACACTTCAGTGCCAATATGCTACATTTGAGCTTGCTAATTTCATTTTTTTCAGGACAAGATTGGCAGATCTACTGAGTAAGTAATAAGCTGAATTGTGATGAAGTCTTAGATTACTTAAATGGGGAAAAAAAGGAGTAGTCACATAAATTTCTGTAAGGAAGCTTAGAGATATAGAGCGACAATTGGAACATAGTGTATTGTTCACCTTTTTTTTTTTTTTGTAATAAAATTATGATAGGTTTTCAATCTTCTATGACAGCTTATATATTATATTACTAAAGTGTTACGTTCTGATTTGGCCTTATCATTCATTCTGTCGGTTGTCGAGAAAGAGAATTACAATGTAATATGTAATTAATAATTAGTCTTATAAAAATGTATAATTTTCTGAAGATTATATTGTACAAGCAAATAATTAATTCTAGACGGTCCTCCAGTGGAAAAGGTTGATGTCTTTATGATGATTATTGTAAATTGTCAAAATTTTGCATTTATGCTATTTTAAATTCTGAAATAATAATGCCCTTATGAATAGAAAAGAGATGTTTTTGCAAAAAATATTTTATTTTCTTGACTTGTTTATGTTGCTATGCCCTATGGCTTCACTGTTCGGTTTTCATAATAAATGCATATTTTATTAAACATTTAAAAGGTAATAAAACACTGTTTTTAGTACAATACAATTTTTATATATATTATAAACTTTCGAATTTATTAAAAACAAGACTAGAAAATATAATACCTCTAATTACACATCAAATATTTTTATAAATTGAAGTATCTTATAAAAAAATTATGAATAATAAAATACGTTATGCGAGACATGGCAACATTACAGAAAAATATTACTTATATTTATTATTTACACTCAGTCCTTCCAACGTCATAAATCCTGTTAGTAGGGGGGGGGGGAATTCGCACAAACAGCGCCCCGAGGGTTTTGATTGATATGGATCGCCCCTTTGAGAAGGGGAAATTGTGGCAAATTCATGCCCCTCCCTCCGCTCGAAACTAAAACCATTCAAATTGATTTACGCACCTTTTAGGCCACTTTTAAAACATTTTGGCAAATCGGACACATTGAAAATACACGATATACAATATTTGCACAAGTACGTACAAGGTACGATTGTTACAACTTAGCGATTGGCCTAATGAAATCTTAAGCTGCAAGCACCTTCCCTTTGCGTTTTGAACCTTAAAACACTTCAAGTAATGAGAACTTGGAAATTCTTATCTCGTAAAAAATACAATGTAATCTAAGGTTATAAAACCCAAGTGTAATAAATAATTATGAATTACAACGCTGTCAGATTTGAGACGGCAGTGGAACTCGGAGGCCAAATTTGTTCAGCAACTTGGACGGAGGATTCGTTGTTTCTTTTTTCAGGAAATTCATAACCGTGCTTAGACGAGGCCTTCGATGAGCGTAAGCCCGTGCTGTTCCAGTTTCTCGTTGTATCGGTTTTCCAGGCTGCACGAGTCATCCAGGAGGGTAATGATCGTGTCCACGCTCCAAGAGTCCTCGCTTTTTCTCCTTTTGTCCAATGATGTGCTGCTGAAGTAAAACTCTTTCCTGAGGGCGAGAGGCGGTGTAGGATGTTCTGCTTCCGTCTTGTGTTTCTTAACTCGCAAACTCCTGAACACCTGAGGAAAAATGAAAAAACAAAAAAACAAATTAGAACATCATGTTTACATTTTAAAATAAAACTAAATCTATTATCAGTTTGATACAGTACTGGCCACGACTATGAACCATCTCTCTACGCAAATGCTTAACGTATTCACACAGTCGTATCGTGTTAAAATATATTGTTATGTTATTAGATTTCATCTGCAAAAAGTGGTCGAGTGTTTAGGAAGGTTTTCAAATAGCTTTTGTATGTTGTACCATTTAGTCAAATTTTCAAAGCCAAGAAGAAAAAAGCCTAAATAATTAGAAATGTATTTGTTTAAACGTTCCCAGTTAAAAATCGTTTTATGAAATTGTATTTCATCAACTTTTTGTTATTTTCTTTTTCATCTAACTTGTTCCTTACATCTTGATTTCTGTAGAACACTCCAATTAAAAGGAATTAATTTGGTAAATGACCTGGCTACCGTAGGATTATGAAATAGGACGCTTGCAGACTGGCTAGGAAATCCCAGACCGCACCCATTGAGTGAGCTATTAATAACGAAAAAGATACATGACTCGCAAAAGTTCTCTACTTTTACACACTTAACCAAGCAGTTCAGCATTCACACGATGTGTTAATTTTAGTTTATATCTTCACATTGTCTTGTGTGCTAGAGTGCATTAACTTTAAATTTTAAAAAATTGGTACGACTTAGGTCAAAGATTAGTCCAATTTCAAATTGATAAAATATTAACTAATGTATAATTTTTAACATCAATGCTCAAACTTCGAACATAAATGGATTCGAAAGGCTATATTCATAATTTCAGTCAGAAAATAATCACGGTTAAATTCAAACGAACAAAACGCAAATAAACCGATTTACCAATTACCTTTCTATACATCTAAATTATATGTTCATGTTTAATGAATCATTAATAATAATAATTAATTGACTTTTTTTTAATTTCTAAGATAAAAATGTTCATCTGATTTTTTCATGATGACGTCATGGAAAGAAGAGGCTCTTTACTGATTACTTATGTAAATAATTGTTTGATAACAGTAAATATCTTCAGTAAAAATAAATCAAAATGCTTACAAAAAATGCGTAACATCAAATGACCTTTAATGGATTTTTTTTTTTTGGGGGGGGTTTCTCTACCTTTTCCTCTTTCCTTCTATCTGTCTGTCTGTCTGTCTCTCTTACTAACTCTCTCTCTATTTCTTACTTTCTAAATCTCTTTTTGCTGGATTCGAAGCCGGGTCCTTTACATTACAGAAATGAACACATTCTGTATACACCTTATGTACCTAGCTAGTCAAGTAGTTTGCTCTTCGTTTTGACTGTGGCTAGCAACATTTCAAGAAATCATTTCAGCTCTTGTGTTTTCTTGGGGTATGATCAGTTTTCAATATTTTTTGTTTTCCAGTTTAAATACCCATTTCTATAGAGGCATCGTGCAAAATGATTTGTGTTCACGTTACACCAAGTTAAATTCTACCAACATTCGTGGGAACTTGTCTGTCATTCTTTGTAATATGCATTCACCAGCATGTGCCCAATCCTTTTCTTAACCTGAACAAACAACAGCTGACGTTAATTAATTAAATCCAGCTTCCATTCCTACGAGTAAAGTGTCACGTAAGCCGGATGATAATAGGAGAAAACCGGACTATAAGACGAAACATTTTTATCTCGCCCAATAAAGATACTGTACGAGTCATTCTCGGTGGAAAAAAATGTAATTCAGTAATTGATTATTTGTCTAAACGTTCCAAGTTAAAAATCGTTTGATGAAATATTATTTCATTTAACTTTGATCAACTTGTGATCCTTCCTTTCTCATCTAACTTGTTCCTTACTTTTTGATTTCTGTAGAACACTCCAACTAAGTTTAACATACATAAAAAGGTAACGATAAACGGTCTTTTTGGGCCCTTGGAAAAAATGGATCATCTTTTCCCAGAGTCCTACCCTTATGAGAGGACATCTGCAATTAGAGAACATAAAGAAATAGATAATAGATTACGGGTAACTGGATAAAACGTTTTAATTAGCTAACAAGATATAAAAATCAATAAATTGAATCATTGAACCTCTCCCTCCATTATTATTACCATTTGACTCCTTAACACGGAAATCATTTACTATTTTATTTCAGGTAAGCATGAAGGATATAAAAAAACGAAAGATCTACAAAATTAACAAATCATTTTTCCTCCCCATCAAGACGAATTATATTTATGACCAGTTAAGCAAGTGTGTTACTTAATAGGTAATTAATTATGAAATGACAAAGCACATGACATCCTGAACAATTCATTCAATTAAGCTAATAATGTTATACAAGCATTAACGTAACAACGTTGTCCCAACGGCCCAACGGTTAGAGCGTTAACACCACAGAAGGGTCCCATGTTCGAATCATCCCAGCCATGAATTTTTTTCACCCCTTAAAACCCCTATACTATAAGGGAAAACAAAACTCTAGCTGCAACTTCATGGTCGTATATTATCACAAAAATGAGAATCGGCCATAATCGGGGCTCAAAGACCGAGATTTTATTCCTTATTGAGAATTGTTGTCTGTTTAAAATCTATGTAAAATGAATAAACCATCTTGGGCGATATTGTTCGGCTATCTTACAATTTAAGAACGATTATGATTTTTCCAATAATGAGGTAATATAACAAATGAACAACAACCCCTGTTTGTAAAATTAATAAATCATGAAATAATATATTGATGTATTAATTGATATATTAATAGTAATAGCAACCAAATAAATATGTACTACACAATTAGCTAAATAAAAAAAGGAGAGTTCAATAATCACAGTTAAATAAATTTAAAAATACTAATTCTGTTTCAAAAATCAGTGCTTTCGTTTATCAAATTATCAAGTAGTTATCCAGTATCTCAATAAAAAGGTAGTTGATAAGCGAGTATTAAATGATACTGAGCACTTTATTTAAATATAAATATCCCTATTATTTGCGGAAGAAGTTGAAGCTATGCATCAAGGGATATAACGTAATATTACATCATTATAGTTCTTATGCTGGTTGGTTTTGTGTTTAAATTTATTTAAACTTTTCCATGGTCTTTTATTATGTATATATATTTATAATTTGGCCATTTACTGTTCAATCGCTTCCAATTTTGACAACAAATAATGATTTTATATAAAATATTGGATAAACAAAATAATTTTTAGATTAATTAAATAATTATTACAATTAGTTCTAATTAGTTCAAAGGTTAAATATCAATGAACCCTTTAGTGCTCCCTGCTTTTAATTTATATTTATTTCCGAAGCTTTTTGCAACTACTGTTTATATATAATAACAGAAAAAGAGTGTAACCTCATGTCAGCTGTTTCCCTTGTTTGAATTATATATAAATTATATTATTAGGTAAATAGGTAAATATTAGATACACAGATTTGTGTGAATATATAGATATATATATTTTTTTTAAATGAAGATAAAACCAATTGGAACTCTAAAGACTTCATAGTTATTCAACGTTTAAAGATGGAGTTCCATCAAAAAGTACACTGAATCTCGCAAAAATATAATTTTCTTATAAATCTACACAATTTCAAATGAGGTGTATTTTAGTTAAAGAGATGTTTAGAAAATGAGTTTATGTTTGTTCTTTTTTGTCTGTTAGATTTTTCTTTTCTTTATTTTTTTACGATATATAAGAACCACATGCCCAGTTTATTTTCACGTTTAAAACTTTTTCAAGGGCGACGCCGCGAGCCTAGCCCAGTACTTTGTACGTGTCACACGTGACTCTGACGCTTATAGATCTCAGACCTTGACAATCTTATCAGGATGACTTAGTTCCTTCTCGTAGAGTTTAGTCCGAAGTTTATAAATTTGTAAATAGCGTGGATCCATGTCCTAGGAGAGAAGCGTTGGATGGTTTAAGCTGAAGCACTTAAAAAAAAAAAAAAATAAATAAATAAATAAAATGCCGATTCACTTGGGAAATAAATTTTAAATGATTTTCTAAAACAATCTTTGCTGAACCAGCTTGGAATTGGGCGTATTATTAAATCAGTGTTCAAAACGATTAGCTGTACATATGGTCTAAAAGGTTTTGAAGATATGGAGTATCCTGAAGTCCTCTAAACTAAGGCTAGATTAATAATAAGTTTCAGAGCCTTTTTACCACGAGTGTAGTGGCTAAATACACAATAGAAATCGATCCCAAAAGTTGAAAGGTAAAAACGGCCAGGAAATGAATGATGTTGCCAAATTTTATATTCTGTTCAAAAGTAAAAGCCTTCTTTTTTCTGGAAGGGAATTTAACGTTTCAGTTCTAATATATTATTTATTAACTAAGTATTTTAAACTTAGAATTTTCAGACAATCTTAGGTGGCAATGGAAATATTTAAACAGCCATTTTTATGACTAAAATTTAAAGAGAAACTACCATCATTATTACAATGCCAAAATTTAAATAGTAATTTAAAACATACGTTAGTAAAATATAAAAAAATATACACAATACAAAAAAATATGAACAACAGCTATATTTCCCGTTGCGTTTCTCCATCCAGTAATAGCTGTGTAAGGTTGTCCGAGATCTCCGCTTTTATGAGCCCATAAATTCTTCTGAAGCTCAATCAATAAAGTTCAAAAGTGAAATTTATTCCTCAAGCGTATTACACCTCAAAAGTATTAATTGGCTTGTTTCGGTTCCCATTGTCAATTTGTTCGAGATATTAGAAGACGTCGAACTGTCTAAATGATAGTCGACCTCGATAATACGGGAGAAGATACAACAATCGTCACTAGTCGAAGTATGTTAATAATCACCTACTGATGTAATGATGATCATATAATGGATGTTTACTTTCTAGTCTCATTAGCTGATTGATTTATGTTCACAAAAGCGGGCCATTTAGGCAAGTTATTTCCGTTTAAAAACGGATGTGTCTCCGAAATTAACGCGTCATGAACACGCCGGGATTCGTGGCGTTATTTTATCTGTGGATCGAGCCGTGCGTCATTGTTTTTTTTCCAATAGACGCACCGACATGTCCGTGACCGTTCTGTCCGTCGCGACAGTCCGTGCTAGAAAATCGAACAATTTGTTTATGGAACATTCAGTGTATATTTTTTCCTTGGTCAAAACATTCCAAACCAAATCGGCCTAAAATTAAAAAGCATTTGTTCCTATGTCGATAGGAATCTAATGTAATCATGCAAAATCTATATTTCAAGGGGTCAAGAGATAGAATTTATGATGTAAATTTAAACGCGACAAGACACCATTCTAGATGAAGGAATAAATGTTTTCCAATGTACGTATATTAAAAACGACACACGGCAGTCGTATTGTACCATTACCGTGGTTTGGAAATAGTCATGGAGTAAAAAACAATGTTACTACTTCTTAAAAATTGCAGGGTCTTTATTTCGCTTTATTAAATGTGATTACCCGCCATGATTGAACACAGAGGAAAACGGGGCGGCGTTTTTCTTACATGAGGGCTTGTATCATTAGTACCATTAGTGTGACTTGGAAACATCTTTCGGAATCGTGTTATTAATAGGATAGATTAATAGGATAAATATAATCTTCCATTTATAGCTCTAGGGGGGAGGGGGTTCAATAAGTCATTCTCTGACATCAAAATCAACAAAAACCAAAAGTTGGAAAATAGTGTAGTATCGTAGACATGACCAGTTTTTAAATGTATATTTTGGAACCAAAAGAGGTAGGTTAGGAGTAAACAACAAATCCAGTTTTGAACCAGTAAACATATATATCAGATCGAAAGAGTTTTGATAAACGATGAAAAACCGGAACAACTTATGGTTATCGATAGAATAGTGCCATATTCGCCGTGTTAGTACATGGATATTTTGGAATTCGGAAACGGATGGTTATCTGATTGTACCGTTTCACCGTGCTTAAAACAAGAACGGACAAACGAGAAATCCAGTTCTGTTCTAAAAATACACCGCAGCCGCTAATCCTGACAAAGAATGAAATACCAACGCCACTAACATGGTTTTACTATTAACCGTAAATCTCTGGAGTGAATATAGTCTACGATCTTTTATTTCTGGTGTCAAAAATATAAAAAATGGCTACAATGCACTTAACTATCAACCTTTTCGTTTTACTACCAATGCTTTAAATTGCATTTTATTAGCAGTACCACATTCTATGAGACAGGTCACATATGTCACAAGAAGTGCCAGGGTATAAAAATAGACCGTGAAGACGTTCTGGATTCATGATGCTAAGAATAGCACCTGCAATGTCGCGACTTGCTCCCAAGGGGAGAAAACAGCATTCCCGCCGATCGGGCGTTGAACCGTTGTTTTCAAAAAGACACTTCGATTTTTGTTTTGATTTTTCAAAGCAACATATGCACTCTCCTCGTCAAATTATGCAACATTCCGGCATGAACGATCATACCAGCACATAATGGAGCGAGTGAAATTAATAGAAAACTGGTTAAAAAAAAATATTTTTATTTATTCGCTGACAAATTCAACATTCACTAAATAAGGACATATTTACATACATAATTTTCCTATTACATACGATATTTGTAATTGTACATATTAAATAAATGTAATTAAAAAGATTTAGCTGAGATGATTTGGTTTCTTGTACACTCCAACCTTTTCGACAACAATTATAGGTGGTTTTTCTTCATAATTTTTTAGGTGGCTCAAAACTTTACATTACGGTCTACATATCCCAAATTGCATTATATGAACTGACTACAAAATAATAATCAAGATTTTATGTCACAAGTGCTTGCTGGAGTCAACACGAAAAGGTTCCTTATGGAAGCTGAACAATTACAATGAAATCTACATTCTAATTTACACGGCTTTACCAAAAACTATCCTAGACATGGTTAGTGCTTTATAGCCAAAAACAATATTTCTTGTCTTTCTTCCTATTCAAATGTTTTAGACATAATGTATCTTAAAGAAAATAGAAGGGCAAAAATTGTTTAAATTACTTTAATTTATAAAATTTATACTTTTTAATTATATTTTTAATCTACGGTCTTGGTTTAGATGAAAAAAAACAAGTGCCTCGAGAGATATTCGAACCCCGACCTTCGGCTCAAAAATAAAACAAAGTAATTGAAAGTGGTACGGGGGTAAGTTGGGCACGGCAAATCACTGAAACCATCATCCTTGGAACAAACCGATCCAACTTCACCAAGAGGTCGTTAAGCGGACTTTATATCGATCAAAATTATTTACGGATTCGCTTAAACGATAGATTCCCACAGTCTATCGTTTGATAGTCTACAACCCTCCAAATATTAATGTGGAGTCGTGGGAGAGTTAACGAGGGTGGCACTCCCATCAAGCCCTTTCGAAACAGGCCTTTTGTCCCTTCAGCCCTTCAGCCACCCCTAATTTTCCATTAGGTTTAATGGAAAAGGGGTGGCAATTGTCGTCGCTAGTTGTTTATGCTTTGTGTATCTTTTTTTAAATTCAAGTTGCCACACCATCATCCTCATGATAAACAGGGAAATCTTTTCCCACCGTTCTTGGAAGGCGTGTGGCGATTGAAGTAAACAATCGATACGGTACAAATATTTCACATGGACGAACTGGTTTTATGGGTTGATGAACTGTTTGATTGATAATCTGCCGACATCTGTTTGTCCTGGATGGGATGATGAGACGGGCGAGAGTAATCAGAGCAGGGTTATCCTGAAAGGTTAATCAACTAGCTGATCGCAAACAGAAACAAATTTTTATGCCTTGTTTGAACTCTGATCTACACGCTTTCATTATTAATGAATTGAGACGGTTTTGGCTCCTCGTATTCATCAAACGAAAATTGTTACAGCTGTTCAATGATGTCTCGGCTCGGCTCGGGATCTTTGAAAAAATTTCGCTGAAAGTGTTCGCTAGATCTTACCGCTTGAAATTATGGCCAGATATTTTTGTAAAGTATGTAGTAAAAAGGCGTCTAAATATTTTGATTCTCAAGACTTCCGAGCACTTTCAACACTTCATACATTGTACTAATTACAAAATTGTTGTTAATGATAATTTAATTATTAATACGTGTTACGTTCTGAAACTATTTTTTTTTGTTTGCAAAGCTCTTTTCAAGTTTGGACAAGATTACACGATTTACATACGAAGACGTGTAAAACTTCACAAAATTCAACCTCACAATACGATATTTACAACCGGCCAATATCGAGTAGACGTTTAAGTGAGAAATTACATATATTTGCACAACTCACGGGTCAAAAATCAAACAATGTGAAATATGACCGCGACCCCGAAAAAAACTCAAAACCAATGTGAATAGGCCAACCTAATCAGTAAATACACGGTGTCCAATCTGATAAAAAAAATTGCACCGGTTAAGTAGATGTGCACAATTAAAAATCGGATAAAATAGTTAAAATAAAAATATTATAACTTAACGATACTTTCAAATCACCCTCACAGACAAAGTTGGTTGAAAGTAATCAGGAAAATAGTGATACTAAATATATATTTTTTTTATATTGCCCTATCTTTTTTTTAATATGAACAAATGTTCATTTTTTTAATATTCTATTTATATTTCATTTCGTTCGGTCGTTTAAATGTTTTTCTTTATTTGTTCCTTTGTAAACGGTCATTTTAGTTGGGCTTGATATTAGAATCAGCGGGCGAAATAATTATTTAAGCATTTTCCCGAGATCTCATCACTTAGTCAAAAGTACTTTGTGCAAAACACTCATTATTCGGAATTTGAAAGTACCTGCATGTACGACGCCCCTTTCCCTTTCGCACGGTCTATCTTTTTATTATCCCGTCCCTACGGCATGAAAGCTAATCTTTTCACGTACAATTTGTACGACAATGCGAAAAGAGAGGATGTAAATGATGCAAACAGTAATTTAAAAATTACCGTCTCGGAGAATATGCTTGATCCTTTCTCTCCTACTGAAGAGCCGTGTTTGGAAAGTCTTAACTCCTCACGTTAAAATAGTGTACGTGACTCCAAAGTGCCAATCAGAAGGGCACGCCTACATTATTATAAAAGCGGATTTTCACCGTGTTAACTTCACCATTCTTGTCCATTTTTCACTTTTCCAACACTTTGAACTTTCACGATCTTCCATAAATGTCGTACTGCTCCGCATTAGAAAATCACGTAAGTGGGACAACAGCCGGATGCGGGGAGTAGTTTTTTAAATTCATATATTAATGTTTTCACTTGACGTTGCTAAACACCTGATCCCGGAAACATTCTATGTCACTTGTAAAACATTATGAACTACAAATACATTTGTTTCTAATCGAAGAGCTTTCCTTGATACAGTGTCGGCTCAATCGTGGAGGAAAAAGCGCGCGAACTAGTGCTACATCTTCAGCAGACACCCACAAGTTTGAACTCCGAGCTCATTTGTGCCTCCCACGTAAACACGAACACAAAAACAATTCACATATCCACTCCCACGAATAAACGAAGAAGGAAAAAAGAGAGAGTGAGAGAGAGAGAGAGAG
>CM077103.1:34122741-34133764 GCA_039619505.1 Cimex hemipterus | reverse complement strand
TACGTTCATACAATTAAACACATTCACACAGCACACTCATTCCGTTTTGTCGGTGGAGTACTTGATATTCCTCCACCGACCTACAATTAAACTAAGCTAGATTGGGGTCGATGAGGTACTTTTATTAATATTCCGCCATCGACCCCGCACACACACACTCACTCGCTTTCATCGTTCGAGGGGCGATGGTGACGTTCTATTCACCCTCACCCCTCGCCATTCACACCAATAAATACTTGCACACAGACAAAACACTAAGACACATAACACATAAGATATACTATATAAAATAAAAAAACCCAATTTCCCCTAAAAAGCGGAACAGGGGACTCAGAAACTCGCTACCCTGCTCGAGGACTCTTCTTAAATCCGGCGGCATGCCTGCACGCTCTCTGTAAGGAGCCAAGGCATGGCACGCCTCTATTATGTGGAACTTAGTTTTTGTTTTCACGTTATTCCTAAATACACAGAAATTTAACCCTCATACTTTCCCTTTGTAAATTTCTGACCTATCCTTATACTCTCATTCCTAATAGATTCATCCCCTATGCTATAAAGGTGTAGGCTGGTAGACGTTAATACACAAGGTAGGTATGCAGGCATGAATTGAAGCGTGTCGTTTTTTAGTATTTTTCGAGTGCATAAATATCATTTTGAATGAAAGAGTTAATTAATTTTCCTTTTTTGTTAATCTCTGGCATCTTATAATTTAAACACAAAAGAAAACAATAACATACAACGACAAGATTTCAGGGGCTGTTATCGGTTTGCTTTTGGTTGTACCTATCGCCAAGCCCAGCATTACCGAAAAATTAACGTTGAACATGCTAAGAAAAGAAGGGGGCGTTCACGATTTTATTGAACATTTCTCTATTCGAGTTAACATGAGTTAACAATCACAAATCTCGTGAATACCCCTAGATTATTGAAACTAAGTTCGATGTTAATGCGTAAAATTTAATAGCCATCAGTAAATTTGACAGAAAGTGAATTGGCTATTGTTCACTTCGAACAAAAGAAGTAAAAATAATTTTGAGGCTAAATAAAAACATTCTATTTATAATATGTAACCGTTTATCTATCTTTTTGCATTTAAAGAAATAAAAATAACATGTAGACTAGTTCGCTAATCTTACTAATTTATTAATTGTAAAACTGACGACCGACACAGGATTCAATACATTTAAATTTAAATGTAGTAATGGTGGGGAGATGAACTAAGACTCTAAGACATTTTTCAACTTGACCCTCTTGGGGGTCTTGCCAATACCGATTTTGTAGACAGAACCATCCGTTAAATGCAAATAGGGGATTTTACAAAGCGAATGTACATATTTCCGTAATCCGTCAAGATCATTTCGTGGTTCAAATAGAGCCCACTAGTTGCTATTGCGAGTGCCAAAATCTCTTTAATCTGCTATAACTTGTTTTTGTAAGATTTATTTTACTCAATATACTACAAATTTGTAACTGGTTTATTTTGTTTTATTTTACTTGCATTTTGAATAGTGAATCCTCAATTTTTGTCAACAACCTAAATTTGTTATACAATTTTACACCTTTTTATACAAAAAAATCGTCGTTCTTATTTTAAACGATCGATTTTTACTGTATTTACTTCCCAGGATAATAGTTAATAGTAGGTCTACAAAATGAAAGAAACATCGTTTTAATATGTTGAAGAGGTTTGAAGAAGAGTGAGAACCAACAAGTGAAAATGTGCAACTTTTAGGATACGCGATTTTCTGATAGAGCTACAATTTTTCCTTTTTACCATTGATAAAACGTCATAAACCGGTTAAGCTCTCTCGCAATAAGGAATTGATAGACAATGTTTTAATTTCGAAGGTAGTTGTTTACACGGTAAAATCCTAAAAGTGGACAGTCTTGAAAGAGCAACCATAGCGTGAACCAAGCAAGTTTCACAATTTAAAAAATTATTTTAAAATTTTCTGAAAGCTCGTAATCTAACACCACTTCAAAGTTCAAAGTTGATAAGTGGCAAAAGGAGGGAAAATTCAAAGCGTGGGGTTGAGATGGGAAGTTTGTGTCCGAGTGGATCGAGGTCACTACAGCTCAAGTGGTAGAGCAGCGGCGTATCTAGCCGTAGATCGTGGGTTCGAATCCCGCTCGTGCCATTGACTTTTTCATCTCATCTAAACACCTTAATTAATTGTAAAAGATTGAAACGTTGGCACGATAAAGATAATGTTTTTCTGAAACCTAAATTACACTCGATCGCTTCTCACAATTTTCGAATAATCCTATAAAAATAACTTTAGTAATTGTTGTAAGGAAAATCCTATCTGGCCTATACAATATTCACTTTTCACATAAAACCAATCAATTTCTGCATAAAACCGCATTTAATGTTATGGGTGTGGAGGTAGAAATAACAGAAGTGCAGATTAAAGGGAAAGCTTAAGATATAAAAGAAAAGCAGAGCAAAGCGAATTTTTTAATTTTATTTAAGTATAATATTTCATTTGGGAACCAGTTTATTGGAGTTAAGCTTCAAAATTAATTTAGAGAAAACAATTTATTCATTTATTCTGTAATTACAAGAAGGACAAAGAACTTTTAAAACATAAAAACATAGGTAATAATAAAATATTAACATACAATATATATTTAGATATATACTATTATTTGAATAAAAAACATGTTTTCCATTTGATTCGTAATAAAAACGATAGTAAATAAGAGGAAATAATTATATATATCCTCTCTTTTTTTCTCTCTCACCCTCTTTCTCTTTCTCTCTTTCTACGAACTATCTATGTATCTATCTATCCCTTCCCATGATTTTCTTATTGTTTCAATCTGTTGCTGTGCTTGTGTATGTAAATGCTCATAATCAACATTATTTGTTTGTTTTAATGAAAGAGTCCTATGCATTTCATACAATTAAATTAAAAAGTAAAATTCATTTCATACTATGTTTCAATTGTGTTAAATAATTACGATTTAAAATAATTATGTTTGTGCTTAAATTTAATTTTATCTCGATCTGGTTATCAGGTACATATTACTTACTTACTACCTACTTAATATTCACACAAAAATCTACCAGCAGATCCCTTCCAAATCGCTCTTCAACCTAGGTTTGGATGTATTATTAATATCTACAGTGTTGAGTAGTATATTGACCACATCCATCATCCAGTTTATTTGAAAGCGAGAGGTGAAGTAGATAAGGGAAAATTGATTGTAGAGTACTGTTTTACTGCGGGCATGGACAGATGAGTCGTGAAATTGAGGTATGGTAGCAAGTTCGGAGAGCCTGAATTGACAAATTATTAGCCCACCTTCTTTTTGGATGTGTACCTAATACTGTAAACATATTTTAGTTCTCTCTTCTAAACGTTATGCTTCTTTTAAATAAATATTTCGATATTTTATCTTACGTAATCAGATAAACTTCTTAATAATAAACATACAACCCCCAACATAACAAATGGCCCGCACACAACTCTATCCAAGAACACGTTCGTAACAATGATGCGACACTGTAGTGTTAATGGATATTTTACATACGACAATAAATTTAGTATGGCCGTGAGCAGCTAAGTAGGCCCGATACTGGCAGACTTAATCAGGACACATCTACTAAATACAATCATACCACAACTTCCTTTCACATTACTCTCTCTCACAACAATTTACACATGAAATTGAAAAAAATAGAATTTTTAGATACATTCGTAATAAAACAACCAGATGGCACATTAATCACAGATTATTATCAAAAACCAAGAAACGCAGATCGCTACCTCATATTTACATCTCACGATCCCCTTCAATAATAAATACGGCCAAAGGGTTACTTCACAGAATTATTACCCTAAGCCATGAATCATTCAACCACAAAAACATAAAGATATACAAACTGATCCAACAATCTCTACCCTAAGAAAATAATTAACAGAATATTCATCAACGACAACTCAACACTAACACCATCCACTATTACTAATAATACTACATTAAGTCTAACAAATCTGCAACAATAAAACAAACCAGCATACATTTCCATGCCATTTATTCTAGGCCTATGTCATAATTTAAACAAATTTCTCTCTTCCATAACTTCAAAATAGCTTTCAAAAATTATAAAACAATTTAAACGCGTTTTTCCAAAATTAAATATCCACACCAATAACAAGTAAATCTGACGCAATCTAAAGGTCAACTCTTTAAACTGTCCGGCAACATACATCTGTCTTAGATCTAAATATCTAAACATGACAGTAGCGTTCAAAGCTAACGCAATTTCGACTTAAAAAATACAAAAATATTACAGACAGATTAAAACAAACATAAACGTAGTTTCTTAGAGATGGTTTTTATCAACACAGCATCAAATACATGTAAGCTCAGTCGCAGCCACGCCAATATCACTAATCAAATTCAATACAGATAACATACCAATATCATCAAATTACATCCCAAACACCAAATATTTTTCACATACTGTAAGTAGAAATACTTTGATTGAATATATAAAAAATATATTTTGCATTGTACAAATTCACTTTTCCACATCCAAAATATATTTGTTAAATGTAAACAATGTTTGTAAATCCCATGCCCTGAAGATGATCTCAATAAATATCGAAACGTTGGCACTAAAAAGAAAATGTTTTTCTGAAACCTACATCACACCAGACCGGATCACACTATTTCTAAATAATAAACATACAAAACAATTTACGTCTTCGCCTGAGGAAAGCCTCTCGGGGGTCTTTTATAAAGAAAAGTTCAATAAACATTATAAATAGAAATCACTTAGCGTTACAGAGGCGAATATTTAAACTTAGGATAAATCCAAGAGTCCACAGATAACTTGGAGGAATATCAGCCTGTTAACCATGAATTACCAGCAGTCAGCAGCCGGTTTGAACCGACAGGAATCGGATATTCAGACCTGGCTCCTAATGGTTTTCTTAGTCCATCGTGAAAGGCGATTTACATTTGAAATTCAAAGGGTTTCAGTCGAAGGCGGGAGGAAATTGGACGGTTCTGGTCGTATACATTCATAAGTATTTAACTATCTGAACTGACGCGCAGATGCATGGATGTCTACGGAATAAAAATTACCATAAAAAAGAAAATACCAAACTAACCTGAAGAAATAGCTAATAATTTTATTATATTTTCTCTTAATGAAACATTTATATATCAAAACATAGTAAAATTTATAATAAACCCGTACATACACAATAGTGAGTTATATTTAAAATTAAAACTGTCGACTGTTTAGTTTTACTTTGAAAAGTTTGTGTAAATTTGAAAAGAAGTCTATTTCCCAAAATATATATATTTTGGTCAAATATTGGTTAAACCATTTGCCACCTCGTTCGATAATTTAAATTATCTACGATTGTTGTTATGGGACCACGGGAATTTGCATTTTGTAAATAACATTGTAAAAGGTGAAAATATTTCTATTTATTTATTTAAAAATATTAATTATTAATTTATTGCTTAGCGTAGAGGTTCGGGATTGAGTTTCATTGACAAATTGAGTAAAATATTTCTTAGGCCTCGGAGAACACTGGATAGGAGGGGAAGGAGTCGGGAGTTGAGGGATCGGAGAATCGAGAACTGAAAGGAATCGAAGAACAAACTGGGAGTTAGGAATCAAAGGAATCGGATAGCCGAAAACTCAAAATAATGGAAGAATCAAACTGGCGGTTAGGAAACAAAGGGATCAGCTAACCGAAGGATTAAACAAGCAGTTGGGAATCAAAGGTATCGTGACATTATCTGTCCTCTCCAATGGCCTGAATTGAACTACTGTAACTCGCTTAATTAGGTTAACAAGTATTATTAAGTGAACAGTTCTTTTAGAAGAGTCGATTCATTGAATCGTTTCTCGATTCCTTTGCTCTTCTCTAAACGAAAAGAGAGATAAGTACAGTATGAAAAGAAACCTGATTGACATCTGAGTCACTGGCACAGAAAAAAAAGAAAGAAAAATAAGGAAAAGTGAAAAGAAAAGGAATAAAAATACGCACTGCGTTACTGGGTTTCCAAACCATAGGGGTTACTCCTCTCACCTAAACATACGTGACAGAATATTTCAACGTGTGAAGGAGAGATTAAGATTTTAAAAATATGTCCGTTTTCTGCTTCGCAGGAGCAGTAAAGACAGTCTGGAAATCATAAGCTGCTACCAAGAGCAGGGACGAAAAATATGGATTCTCATCGCAGTTTGAATACATCAAGAGTGGTAGAATTTTGCTTCGACCTTTTGAATAGCAATGTCAACGACATAAAAGAAGGCACTACTCACAAGAGCTTCTCAGACGATCCATCCGTCTTTCTTTCATCATTTTACTGCGTGTTTAGCTTCAGGGGCCTGTTCACGATGTTCCGATCCGGAGGGTGGGACGTACCGGCTTTCGCCACCTCGTCCACGCGTTCTTTAACCTCAAGGACAACGTGTCCGGGAATCGAGACAACAATCACCGTTTTGCCGAGAGGTTCCAGCTCCCCTTATTTTCTAACAAGAGCACGACGAGAGAGTCCGCAGAGAACCTGTCGCGTATAGCCCAGACAGCGCTCAGAGAGTCGGTAGATGCGAGGAAGGCTGAGCCCTTCTCTGTCCGCACCGCCTTGAGAGCTTGCCCAATAGCATACTGCTCTGCCGTATATGCGCTGCAATGAGTGGGCAACGACCAGAAGGTGGCCACTCCCTCGCTACACACAGCACACGCCACGCCATCGCCGGTCTTGGACCCATCTCTAAAAATCACACGAAAACCAGCGTACTAAGTTTAAGGACTTAGCCTTGTAGAGGTATGGCGGCGTACAAGATTTGGGCAAGCTTGTCAGATCGTCGCGGACGAGTACGGCCGGTTAGGTCCAGGTGGTATCGGCCGGTGGCCCAACAGAAGCACCTCCCCAGCGCCCGGTCGACAGTTGCTATTGTTAAATATAATTCCTAAATCTAGGCGGCTCTTTAATAGGAGTACCACCAATAAAATAAGACAAAGAATACAGGCTCGAAAAAGGGATCTTCTTTGACGGGAAACTAATGTTATGACATTCATAAATGTTAATCGTGAGGTTAGGAAGAAAGAATGCACTAATAGTAGAAAGCCTTCTGCAATATAATAAAATCGTAGTCCTCCATAAAAATCATCCGCTAATTAAGAAACGTTCCAAAATTTTGTGAAGTTGACTACATCGTTGAAGAAGATATTGAACAAAATCGATCCAGAATGTGAGCCTTGCGGAAAGCCAGATTCAATTTGAACCTCATTCGTGAACCGGAAACCATCAACATTGACACGAAAGGACCTTCGTATGAGAAAAGGAAGAAAGAGAAAGATCAAAATCGGCTCACCAATACCGGACATACACGTTGAACTAACACACTGTTCACTGATTCAAAAGTTTTCAATAAATCAGAACAAACTTTGTGACACAGGCACAGATTGGAGGTAGTGGATCACAATTTGGCAAACCCATGCTAATTCACAAGAGCACTTACCTAAAGGAATAAAATATATCATTACCGGCAAACACGACATAAAATTAATATTTTTAGTGTTTTTTGTATTTGACTTTTATCACTACTTTATGTTATTAGATTTTTATAATTTATCCGTAATATCAAATATATATGTGAATAATATCGATTTAATCTGTAACAATAATTAAAATTTATTAAAATATCAAGTACTCCACCGACCAAACGGAATGAGTGTGCTGTGTGAATGTGGTTAATTGTATGAATGTATTTATTCGTATGAATGATGTGTGTGAACGTGTATAGAATATAGACTGTATAGACTGAGCGTGGGGCTGAAATGACCTCGATGTCGGAAGCCCCAGCAAAAAAAAAAAATAATAATAATTAAAATTTGTTGATTTAGATCCATATAACAGGTCTTCTCGAGACATTTATGAATTCTCGAAGCTTCGAAAGTTCAATGTATCGGTGAAAAGTGCACAAAATAAAAACTTTTGTTTGTTACAATGAACAAATAGAATTTAAGAGTGCTTGTCGGAATGCCACACGATATGAGAATTGGGCTTGAGCACGGCAACGATTACCTCGGTCTCCAGTTCGGATTTTTGGCGGATAACGTTTGTTCTTTTGTATGTAGAAACGGTGGTTTGTATCCCTGGCGTTTGTTGAGAGATTATGTATTCATTGGCGTAATTGTGTTACCGATTCGCCGACACCCGGGGAGGGTGATACTCAAGGTCTGCTTAGTAATTTGTTGAAACTTATCGGAGGAATGCGGGAGGTGATACGCTCAACTCTATGCATGCTTGTATAAATCTGTACTTAGTTATGTTTGAACTTGCTTTAGTTGTTTTGATAGAAGCATTGTTTTAAGATGATAGATGAGTCATACATACTGATTATACTAGCTGATAATTAATGTGTAAACAACACCAAATCATTGATTATTCTTATACATAGAAATACCGGCGATATTATACTATCTTGTTTACAGTACTAGTGTCAAGTTAATTAAAACTATCGCAACAACTCGCAATGATTTATTTTATCGTGATGGAATTGGTAATACTGGGTTTCGTTTATAATGAAATATGTCATGATATCTACCGTTATGCATATTTATTTCTAAGATAAATCGTGACGAAACAGTTGTACAAATATTTGCACTGATATTGCCCTTGTTGGGAAAAATCCTGAAGGATTGTGCAGCCCATTTTTCCTTTTATTGATACGTACACAAGGCGGTGTGTATATAAAGGCATAACTAAGATTTAAGTACGTAATAATCCTGGTAGTTCATACACCGATAATTAATATTGATAAAGGCAAAATATTTTTGTAAGTAGTTTTCCTTGTTACATTACTCCATTTGAAGTTGAATGTTTAAATGTTATTAGTGCCAACATATATCTTAAAAAATACTCTTCCACATGTTTGAAACAAAATATTTGATTTTTGATTATAATTTGAATCATTATCGATGTTTGTTCACATTAGTAGTATATTTATTTCATTCGAGTGATCTCGAGAACTCAGTTTTTCCATTGTGTGAAACAAAAGAGTAATGCTTTTCTTGTTATTTTCAGTACGTTTGGACGTATTACGCCTTTCCAGAACGACGAGAAATCTATAGTGATCTGCTGTTGCTGACAATTTGCCCCATAAGGTGACATAGCTTTTACAAATTTAATCAGGACTGGAAACGTCATAGCTCTCGATGGTATAGGCGGTCCTTTTCATAGTACCAATTTAACGAAACGACATTGGTCTTACATCATGGCAAAATTCTGCGTTTTCAAATGCGTGTTTAATGGTAAAATACAATGTTGGTGGCCGCAATGTTTTACGCGTTGACACGGCGCTCGTCACCGTAAGATAAAGGTCCTGGGTTTGAATCTAGCGGCCCTGAGGGTTTATAAAAGTAAAAATATTAAAAAAAAATAAAAAATGTAAAATATCCTTTAGGGATTTTTCTACTTACAGTTGTTATCATTACGATTGTAGCATGATGGGGATGTTAAAGTTGTGGTTCATTCAAAAGCTTTCATTTCTTTCCTGTTCAAATTCATCAAACCGGTAGAATTCATAATATTATCTTTCTTTCTCTCCATACACACCTCTTAAGAATGTGGCCCTTTGAGCCTCGAATTTAAGGTTCAATAAAATATATTAGTGGTACGTATTATTAAATTCTATTCTTCTTTTTATTAAATGCGTCTCAGACCATTCTAAATTTGGCCTGTCTCCCTGTCTGCCTCTCTCTCTTTCTCTCTCTCTCTTACACATACATCCTCTCTATCTAGTATACATCTCTTGACACATCTCATTATATTTGGTTATGTGGGTTTCTTTCTTTTTATCTATGTATGTATCTAGAACTACTACAAGATTTGACAAAAATGGCAATGATTGATTAAAGTTTTATTAGTGTGTGCCATTTAAAAGATTATTTAGCCTACGTTAGGCGGGACAATGGACGGCCCGATATACGGCTCAGATCCCATCCCTACGAATACGCTAAAATTAAGTACAGACTACATGTACGGTTGGGAACCTGGCAAGTTGATTTTCACTTTGACGCCCTTTCTTTATTCACGCCAATATATATATATATATATATATATTTACATCTCGCTATCATTGTGACGTCCTTTCAAGCTACTATCCTTGTGGCGTCCCCCAGTTCTGCTTAACTTTTTGGAATTTTTTTTCGTGAATATCCTTAATATCATCTCCACGATGTATGGGATGGGTTTATTTATGAATATACTTGCTTATTGTAAATATATATTTCCTTCACTTTTTCTTTCATATGAGCTACTATCTGACGCCCTTTTTTATTGACGCCTAAGCGGCTTCCACGATATACAGAATCATTTTGAGTTCATTCCATCGATCATGTGGCGTCCGAGTTATTACACAATTTCATAACACTATGTGCCTCCCTTCGTTCCGACCACTCTTCCCCACTTCCGCCTTTCGGAAAAACAGCCTTTGACGAACCGACACAAGCATAATCAAACACAATTATTTCTCCGGATCTAGATGACTTGTACGCATAATTACATAAGCTAAAATTCTGATTTTCAAACCGACTCGTCGACTATAGTGTGTGTTTACTTTATCATTTTTATATCCGTAATTGTTATATAAATAAATATATAAACTGGCCTGACTGTATGAATTTTTATGAACACGTAATGTGTGACCCATAAATGAAGACAACTGTTCTATTTCTGCGTCTTTTAAGTCAAAAAGTTGGGTTAATGTGGCAAGATGTTTACGCACTTTTGTTGACGAAATAGCTTCTGGGTTTGATACGCCCGCTTCGTTAGCCATTTTTTCAATACATTATAACCCACGATTGGAGTAGTATAACCTGGTAGGCCAAACAAATAAATATTTTCTTCTGGAACACACTTATTTCTATATTTCATAAGTATCTTAACTTCATTTTGAATTTCAAGCCCTGGGGACTTCATAAATATTTTTCCTCCTGTTTGTTACTTGGGTCAGTTCATACCGAAGTGAAAAACGTTG
>CM077103.1:34092189-34103571 GCA_039619505.1 Cimex hemipterus | reverse complement strand
TCTCTCTCTCTCTCTCTCTCTCTCTCTCTCTCTCTCTCTCTCTCTCTGCCAACTGTTATAGTGATATACTATAACTTAATTTTACAAAAATTAAACGCTTCTAGACGTGGAGTATATTATTATGAGTGTTAAAGATTTATCACCAGTAACTCAAGGTGATCAAAATGAACCCAAAATATTTGAAAAGGTTAATTGTAGCGTTATATACCCGAGTGCAAAGAAGTACCTGCTGAGAGTTGTTAGGAATACGTGAGACCCTAAGTGTCGTAAGATATAAATATATAATTGTTACATAAACTATTCGCCAACCTTTATAAAGGTTTTATTTAATTACGCTAATTTAGGTCTAATTGACCTTTTTTCCAATTAACGTGAGTTATATTTTACATTGGACATACATTTGAGTGAGTACAAATATTTTGATTGAGTCAAAAATTCTTGGCACTGTATAATTTATCTTTTCACTTCCTACATTATCCCAGGCCCGGAAGATGATCTCAATAAAGACTGAAACGTTGGCTCGATAAAAAAATGTTTTTCTAAACCTACTTCACCTTAAATAATCACATAATTTATACATACAATATGAAATCTCCTTCGGTCATTACAATTTATTTTACAAATAGAATAGAGACATTTTTTGAATACATTTTTACTAACTAGAACATGTTCTGTAATAAGATTAAATAACAAATGAAATAGGTAAATAACAAAACTAACATGTGTACAAGTTCAATAGATGTTTTAATCATTCAATATGAAAGACATAAATGGCATAGCTTGTGGCATAAGTGGTTTACACTGTTGGACGTTTACGTGAAGACCAACTCAGTATGTACACAAGACCTGCTGTGCGTAAAGTTAATATTTAATAAGAATGAACAAAATGATAAGAGAAATCAATTATAAACCGTTTAATGTACTGTGCAATGTACAAAACTGTAATAGCACAATTAAAGTATACAATAAAATTCAAAATCTTGTGCTGGATAACACATCTAAATATAAGATAGAGAGTTCAGTAATAATTTTAATTAAAATTTGTAGTAATTAATGAAAGAATATGTACTCATTAGCCACACTGTTTCACGCAAG
The DNA here is from genome assembly GCA_039619505.1 of Cimex hemipterus. Lineage (NCBI taxonomy): Eukaryota > Metazoa > Arthropoda > Insecta > Hemiptera > Cimicidae > Cimex > Cimex hemipterus. The sequence continues at coordinate 34,102,476 of CM077103.1, read as the reverse complement.
AAACTAGCACATATTATCTTTCAAGCTCAAAACTGAAAATAAACAGATAATAAATTAAAAATAAAACAAAAAAAAATCGTCGTATAAAAAGCCTTGCCAGTTGTGACCTGAAATTTATATGCCAATATTTATTATGTCTACGATATCTGTTATCTATGATGATGGAAAGTTCGGATTATATGTTAGTTTTAATGTAAATCAATAATTTCAGGGTTTTCTTGTAAAATTGCCAATTGCGAAAGTTTTAAGAGATTTCACATCGCTAAATTTTCAGTGTTAAACTTTCTATTTCCAGTTTAACAGATGGATATAAGAATCGATCCCATTCTATACCGGGGCGACGAGAGTTTTTAAACTGTTTCCCCAAGCGTGTCGAACCAATCGTGCGAACAAAAAAGCTACTTTTCCATTTAACTAGATGTCACGCACTTAAAAAATCGCTGCTTAGCGAAACTGGGCGGATACTACGATTCGAGGTCAGGGTATTGCGTAACGCACGACTAGTTCGGTGGTAGACCTCTCGTGCAATTTCAAGGATTGGACATCGATCAAATAAAGAACGGACAGATAATGGCAAAATATTTTAAGGAACTAACTGCTCAATAAGATACCAGCATAAATAATACCCTACAGCATATTACACTAACTCATTATTAACAATGTCCTTCATTAAATTGTTAAGTTTGTGCTATTCTAGTTAAAAATATACTAATCTTTGATCGTTTAAGATAATTGGCGTACGCTTATTTTCGCATATTATTCTGTTTTAACCAAATTCCGTCTTTTTTTACACTTTGCAAAAATTGTTTAGAGGCATTTCTACAAATAAAATTTCTCACCATAATTATTCACCTTCTCTTAAATTAATAAAAAGGAGATGAAATAATGAACTAACTTCTCTAACTGTCAAAAATTTCAGAAGAGCCCCATTGCCATCAGAACTGCAAAACAGTAGATATCTAAATGTATGACTTATTGTGACTTGGTGGTCACTATGTTCTACTGAAAAAAAAGTGGATAGTGTCTGAAGGTCGAATAGTGGATAACCTTTCCTAAGGATTCCTGCCGCTTCCGCTATATGAATTTACTAATTTTATCTTTTATCTACCACAACTTCCAGAATTAAAGACGGGAAATTTTATTTTTTATTGAGGCCCAGTACCTTTAGATCTGTATGTACTATGCATTGCACAGTATACTGTAACTACTACTCCAACAGTCACTCATTTTTAGTACTCCTCCTGTTTAGAAAGAAAGAAGCTTATAAATGGGGGAAAGTAGAAAATTTCTTTCATTTTGTATCATTATATTACATAATTCATTAGATTTCATGGTCCGAGTGACAAAATATCATCTTTCAATTAATTAATCTTTACGTAAGGTATTTGATACATTACATAGTAGTATCGTACATTAATCTATTATATTTAGTTTGATCATGTTGTTCCTGTTGTTGTTTGAATAGCTTTTTTTTTAAATGTCTAACAATTGTTTTAAGCAAGTGTGATGAAAAATTTATCTATCATTGTTCTTTTCTGACTCAGTAATTTATTAATATTGAAACAAGTTCTCGTGCAACTTCGTGAAATACGCGTTCAGCAATTTTGGACTCTGTTACCATCGGTTACTGACTATTTTGTATTATATAATTAAAATATAATTAAATTAAGTAGTAATACATTAGTTTTAGTTTACTAAACATTAAATTTCATTCAATATAAAATTTTAAAAATCACAACAAAAATTAAGATAAGGTAAGTAAAGATATATTACTTCCAAGTATTTATCAGATCAAAATAAAATTTCTAATTTTTTTCATATTTTCTGAACTATTTTTAGAAGACTTAAATAAAATAAAAAAATATTTTAAAAAACTACAAATTATTATTAGATTGTTAAAGAACAGTTAGTACTATGCCATAATACATGTGACACTGAAAACAGGCCTTATGAAGTACGCATTTAGGCTGGCGGAAAGCCAAATATGTATCGCAGTTCACATAAAACAACAAGTGCAGTACAAGCAAGTATCGAAACAACTTAAACTCGAAAGTAAATAAATATAATGCGAGCGATTAAATAAATCTAGCAAAATTAACAACAAAGCTCACCATAAGACAGATGAGTAGACAATAACCGACCGGAAGATATATTCAAAAAAATCCAAATTTATTGAATACAAAATAAAAACCCCTATCCATTTTCAATCGTTTACGTTATACAATATCAGAAAAGGATATAATTGGCAAATTTGCTGACGCATATATTCATAATGGTGAATTACTGAACCGCTTCAGACAAACGAAATAAGAGCTCTGCGAAATAGAGTGAGTCAAAAACAAAACAGTATACGATCATTATCATCTGTATACTGATCAATAAAATTTAAATATTTAATGAATTATTAAAAGTTTTTGGTAAAATTTGGAGTTTGCATTTACCTTGTGACGTAAGTAAGGAGTATATGTTAATATTTTAATATTCTTTTGTAGATTAAAAATGTCTTTTTGTCACCCAAAAAACCAATCGAGTTGGAAGATACAATTTTTCAACAAGTAAAATATATTTGAATAATTAATATATCCTGTCGGTCCCATGACGTCTTATTTACTTCACTGAAGAAGCGGAGATGTTGGAATTTTATTAGTAATAAATTAAGTTCTTATATGTTTCTTTTACGAGCGGTTCGGAGTAAAAAAAAGAACAGAACTTTTCATCATCCCGAATAATGCAAATAAATAGAACGCATTTAGGCCAAACAGCATGCAAATCCGCCTTGGATAAAAGCAAGCCGGTGCTCCTCCGTTCAAATTACAAGGCCGTTAATTGCTGGAAACAAATTAATTCTCGTTCGTTCCGAGAGGAGATTTCTAATTCAAAACCTCCGGGAGGATAATGGAAACGTGCCGTTTTATGCCGAGATGATTCCAACATTTCCTCCCAGATGGTTTGTATTTATAATTCCAACCGAAAAATGTACTCTTTTTAAACTCGAATAAATCGTAGAAGACACTAAAGTAATTCATGTCGGCTAAAAATCCGGAAAATTGAAATGTAACGGCTTAATCCTACAATAAATTAATATAAAAGAATGTTGAATTATTAATCATATTTATTTCTACCTAAACAAAACAATTTAAATAAGATAACGTAGTCTTACAAATTCCATGTTTAAAATATAGAACCCTGAAACGATAGTAGTTCGGATTCAAGTCAAATGTGCTCCACTTCTATGCTTTTCAATCTTGTACTCAGTTATAGTAGTGAAAGCCAAATAAGCTCCTTCGGGATAACAGGATTTAAAGAAAAATAACCACAACTGAAATAATCAATTTTACAATAAATTATATTCAACATTGAAATGTTTGGTATGGAATTTAAGAGTTAACTAGACATAATACAAAAATTATAGTCCTATATGGGCAAGCCAGTCAGATAAATAATATGGCCTAAGGATTTAAAAGTTTTTCATTTTTTAATAGTTCTATAACAACCTACTTTTGTAATTCAGTAAATAATAGTAGATACGTTTTATACCATAAAGGGCGCAATTCATAAGAAAATTAGTCTTCACAGAAGCAAATTCTTTAATTGTACTGTCATCATCTTCATCATGCTCTGCTTTGTGAAAACAAAAATTACGGCAATAAATTTAAGATTGAGAAAAAATGTATTGGGTTTCACTTGTTACTCGCTGATACGACAACCTTGTAAAAATGAAAATAAAGCTTTGTACAATTTTACTGTTCGAATATCCAATAGAATTTTTTAGTATTTTTTAAATTACCTCTCACATACCATCATGCAGGCAAAATGAAATCATATTTTTAGAAAACGGCATATCCCAGCTCAATACCGTTATTACACTTGTAATCATCACTGAAGTTACTGTTAGATTACAATCGAATTCATACAATCGTAATATAGGTAATAATTGGAAACTTGGGTTTAATTCTGAGGTATCATACATAAATTGAGGATAATAAAGAAAATTGCATGATAAAGTTTTTATTTGTTTTATTTATTATTATTTGAACCAAATAAATATACATTTAGCAAATAGTATACATTGGTATACACCAATCTGACAGCCCAGTCAGACTCGGAGACAGGGAGAAGAGAAACCAGTCAGTGTCGCAAGTCTCTTTTATTTACTTGGGAAAGATAAATTCTATCATAACGAGATCTTCTTTGTATAGACGGCATAGAGTTCATTGAGGAATGAGTTTGGGATAGTGAATCAGGGTGGATGGATAGCTTGGAGTGGCAATTGAGGTATCTTCGGATCAGATCCTTAACCGATGGGATTTTAAGATCTTTTTGGTTCATTTTAATGATGATGAAAAAAGGACGGCGGAGAACTTTAGATTGAAAGGTGTTCGTTGGATGATGATGGTCGATTTGACCGAACACCACATTTCGATTCCGTAAGTCCAAATCGATCTATTGAATATTTTATAAGTGGTTGGTTTGTTATGTATGCTTAGTGTAGATGTTAGTCTCAGTAAGTGTCTGAGAATTTCCATATATTTTGTTATGTTCTTGAACATTTAAACTTGAATGTATGTTCCATGTATGTTACTTGGTGAGATGGAGGTATTATCATATTATTTATGTTCACTGGTACGCAGGTCTGACTTTTGAGCATAAACATTACTTCTTGGGTATGTTGTATCAACCTGATCCGCTACTGAGTGCACAAGTCCGTATGAAGTTCAGATATTGAATTGCTTCTGAGGCTAGAACAGGATAGCAGTGTGTAAGTTGTGAGTTGTATCACACTGTGAGAGACAACCCCTTAATATTGTTTTGTTTACTCATTTTGGGATTTAAGACAGTGAGAGAAAGACCTCTGCTCGAGTAAGACGCTCCGTTTAATTGTCTTGTTTGTAAAACAAAATACTATTCATTCAACTGTCATTAAATTTTAATTTTATACTTATTTTAAGATTGACAAAGGAAAAGCATTCATTTGAAATAATATTTTTTTTTACATTTCGTTTAATTTTGTTTTCTCATCTTGTTTAAATGTTACTTTTCTTTTGTAATCATTAATCTATTAAAATAATTTTCTAAAGATATAAAGTTTTAATTTTGTGTATTTTATTTCTTTTAATACTAACATTTCAAAATTCACCCATTATACCAAATAAAGGTCAATTTTATTATTAAAGGTAAAATAATAACAATAAAAGATTAACGTAAAATTAAGCAAAAAGCTATCTGGCAAATTTCAAAAAGTTAGTCAGACCAATCGAGGGATTTCCTCTGGGACTTAGACAAAAGTCTAGGTTGGGCTCATACCTTCCTTAAAACAATTACTAGTTAATTGTGACAGTTCGGAAATGTTGGTATGCGAGCAGTGTAGTTGGTGTGGCGGACTGGGCATACGATATTTCTTTCCAAAACGTTAGCTTTGATAAAGTTAAATACTGGTATTTTTATTTTACTCCAAATCCTTGTCAGGAATACGTAATCTTTATTAGAATTCCGTTTGCGTTCGTGTTTGACGTTTGGGCTGGAAAATTTGGAAAAAAGACGAATGGAGGGGTTGAGAGGAGGACCAGTCATGGTCCAAAGCCTATTTATTTTGCTCTGACCAAAACATGTGGGTTTATGATTAAAAATGTAGCAAATTATCAATTTATAAACAGTTCTGACACAAAGACTTCTAGATGAAAGCAAATACAGATGATTTTGGGGGAATTGAAATAGGGTCATGTCTTACATTTATTACCTCGATTGTTTAACAGGGAATATAACGTATTCTACCAACGATATAAGTTAGGTACAACTTGCTAATGTGTGATCTCAAATTGATCAAGACTGTACATTTTAATTAACACCAAGATGGTGTTTATTTATTTGTTTAGATTTATTTTGATCGCTCGAGAAGAAAAATAATTCATAGTGGCGATCAGAATTTTGTCCTTGAATTTGTTAGATTCATTTGAAAATGTTAATTATTTATGCAGTAGTGTGCTAATTGGGTGGATGAAGACGAACATCAAATCTGTCATTAATTTATCAAAATTAAAAGAGCAGTTAAAATAAAAAAATATCAAAACAAAACTCTCAAAAGGAAATTTTTTTATAACATAACAAAACCTTGAAGGCATAATCAAAAATAAATACGTATTCAATCGAAAAAAATCAATCAATCATAAATTTTAATTTTTGAAAAATCCAAATCAATAGAAATGATCAATGGTGAAGTGAGAGCGGAGCTCAATCCATTTTAAAAAGATAGTTCCTACTGACAGTAAGTTGTTTTGCAAAGATCCGGATTTTGAGCCTTTTAGCTCATTATCAGGTTGAAGGACTTCCACAACCACGTCTATGACATGAATTGCCAAAGTGAACCCGCTGATACCTCCGCCAACGCAAAGTTCCAATTAAAGGCTGATTTTTTTTTAATAGCGCTAAATTTGAACGTGCGAAACGCAGTAATTATAATACAAATAAATATTACAATAATAAATACTTAATATTATTAAATTACTATAAAAATAATAAGAATTAAAATAATTTGGATGTTTGATATTACTTATGTACATACACATTTTATATTATTTATGTACATATTTAAAATGGGAGCTAGATCAAAATCTGTTATATTATTAAAGCATTTATCGCCATTTTTTAATTTCAAAATTTTCAAACCAATCTAGTTTTGCCCCTTTGATGAAACTATGTAACACTCTTGAATTTAAATTGGAATTGAAATTATGTTATGTTTCTTTTAGATGATCCTTAAATTCCGAAAATTTACTCGATTATGGCAATGTTCTTTTACTTTTGTTTTTATTTCTCTACCGCTTTGTCCTATATATTTAATACCAAACTTATTAAGTTGGTAAACCCCGCTTCTGTCAATTTGTGTACTCTGTCTTTAGGTTTTGAGAGAGCGTTTTGAAGTGAACCCGAACGTCTAAAAGCTATTCTAAAACCTTGTTGCTTAAAACTTTTGCTAACTTATTCTGATAATTCACCAAGGTATGGCTAAAACGGAAACCTATTGATTCATTTATGCTGGGGTGGCTGAGTCCTATTGTTGATTCGTTTAAAGTTAATTTTTTAATCTTTTAACTAGCAACCTATCAATAGGTATTTCTTGATACCCGTTGTTTTTTGCTAAGGTTTTAATAGTTTCTAATTCTTTTTTTATAGTTATCCGGTGCTAGCGGAAGTTTTAACATTCAGTCTATGAGCCAAATGAAACCAGCAGCCTTTTGGGGCCATGGGTGGGAATCCGCTGGTATCATATTGTCTGTAGTTGTGGGTTTTCTATATACGTCTATTTCTATTAGGTTGCTTATTATGGATAGTTTTAGGTCTAAAAAGTTCAAACAACCATCATTGCCAATTTCCACTGTAAAATTTTATATTACGGTGTAGAGAAGTAATTATTTGGAGGAATTCTTTAAGATCCTTTGATGTTACCGAGGATGATCCCGTTAGAGGATGTCTTATTTATTAAACGAGAATTAACGTATTACCAGCGACGATTGAAATTGAGGATTTGTTTCAGATATGTGGTCCAAAATGAAGTAGCCTTGTCTTTTTTGCCAAGTTTTTATAATGTGTCCCTTAGGCCTCTAAAGAAGGATAAACTGGCATGGGATCCCAATAATACATCGTTTGCAATGAACTTATGGATACTAAATTAAAAAACATAAATAAAAATCAAAAGGAAAGCTGCTAATACTTCGGTGATATTTTTTTCTTATGTTTTAATTTATTAAGATATTAACAAATAGCTAACTTAATAAACAAATAATCTAATTAATAAACACTAATTACAGTAAATCATAAAATTAATCAGATGCAATTTTGTAAAGAATCTCTTTTGTTTCTTTTTCTTTTTCTTATTCGTTGGTATTTCGTAAGCAAATAAGTATATATTTATCAAACCGTGAGTTTCATGTGGCGGTAATAAAAAATAGTTGAATGCTTCTTCTACAAACGTCAACCTGCCAAAACGCCTGGTGGAGACCTAATACCATTGTTCCTACCAAACCGAACTATTCAACTGATTTCAACGATCTGATTTCGATCGGTCTACCTATTTGGACCGATTCAATACCACCTCTCAAGTTGTTCCATCATCATCCTCCGCGTTAGATATTGGTGTAGATTTATTAGTCGTAATATGCCCTTTAAAAGCGGTTGTATCCCCGGTTCTGTGCCTAAGCATACCGGTGACTCCTATTTCATCAAGGAATTTTATTAGTAGTGCCGACTTTAGTGGTTGAATTTCTTCCTTGGTCACATGGTATGTCCCAAAGCGGGATTTAAACAGTACTTTCGTTCAGAACCGCCCATGGCTGTAGTGTCGTTGTCCAATAAACCAACTGATCAAGGGTCTAACAACCGCTCTGTATAGCATGTAGGCATCTTTTGATTCAGACACCTCTTTCCCTTTTCAGACACCTTTTCTGCGAATAGCAATCTTTGCTCTTTCTGGGATTTTGTTTAGTTGTTGCTTGCACACAGCTCTCTGGTCGAAAATGAGTCTACATATTTCGCCTCTTTAGAGAAAGGAATTTCAACTCCATTTAGCAAAAGGTGCTTAAACCTTCCTAGTGTCCTTTTCTTGTTAACTGGTCAACTAATGCTAACCACAGTAATGGCGAACTAACGCCGCCCTGAGGGCAAACTCTGGTCTTTCCTGCCCTTATTGCATTGTCGTCCAGGGTATATACAATTATATACACGGTATATGTCAGGCAGGGTTTCCTAGAATATTCTCCTTGCGGGAAGGTCTATATCATCCGCATACCTCTGACACTTTACCCCTTTACAGTTCAGAGTTTCGAGCAATCGTCCACTGTTAGGCTCCACAGGAGAGATGATACTCCTCCTTGCGGACATATTTTGGTTGTGCTAACTGGTGTCTCTTCCAGTGCTTCTTTCAGATTTTCTGGTTCTTCATATTTCTGTAATCCATCTACATGTGATCTGGCCAAATGGTATTATTTTTTACTACGGCGACCTTCATAAATGTATGAAATGCATTATCGAAGGTTCCTTTAATATCGTGGAACTCGCAGTTTGGTATTTATTTTATTTTTTGTATTCCCCGCAGGTCACTAAACTAATGGTACAGAGTAGTTTCTGTTTATCTTCCTGTCAATGCATATTGTCAGTAATGGAGGGTCTATCAGCGCTGTCATTCTTTTATAATTGTCTAGCACCTTTTCGAAAAGAATGGAAGTGGGGTCAGATGAATATTCAGTGGTTGAAAATAAAATATTACCTATCACATATTTTTATTATTATCGCTTTATTTCTGACTCTCCTATGCTCAGATGTATGATAGGTATTTTTTTGTACAATAATAAAATCAAACAATTCAGGATACTGTTTTAATTTTCGTGTTGGTTTGTGCTAATGGTAGAAAAAAGGCAGTTGTCATCTCGTAAATTTATTTTTTCAAAGATTCCCAATTTTATTAACGCTGGAATTCTGGAACTGGCTAAGATACTTAATGGTATAATCAATTGAAACCTCAAAACGAAATCAACACAATCAGGAAAACAAGATGAAGCCCGACTGATGTACGATGGCATCAAATTATAAATGGGCGATTTCGTCGTGGAAAAAACCGGCATTGTTGAGTAAATAATGTCCCTCTTCCTAATAACACTTTTTATTGAAGTACCAGCTAGTTCCTCTAGTCATGGTAACTATTATATTTTACCTATTATAAATTCAGTTTCATTCATAATGGGAGTGGACAATTGTCCAGGGAGATGCCGGGTAATTGAAATGTTATAATAAAGCAAAACATTTTGTTCCATCGTGTAATAATTAAAATTAATAGCTTGATCGCACTTTAATGTTTATTACTTCTCCTTAAACTACTTAATATGGTCTAACTTGATGCTTATAAAGATGTTTACATTTTTTTCCTTTAACTATGTATCCTTCACCGGACGGTTACTATCGATTATTCATCTTCTTACTATTTTTATGTGATTTTTCATTTTCTTGGGGGGGGGGCTTTCTAGACAAGACATAAGTATTTCGTCACGTGAGGCATGAGAATCTAATTTGAAAATTAAAAAGAGACCTTATATGACATTGTACCTAATCCTTCGCTCCTACCTCACAGAACGATTGATTATTCCAACTCCGCCAAGGCTCGAAACCCAGAGTATTTACTCTATGGGAGCGGAAGAGACACAACATATTGTGGTCGGACTAGTCTCATCAAATTCCAGCGCCTTAACATAAAACATTTAACTTTTTATCCTCCGAAACCAACCCCATCATACAGTACAT
>CM077103.1:34055095-34088849 GCA_039619505.1 Cimex hemipterus | reverse complement strand
TGATGTAAAAATATAAAAATAAGTAATAGTAATTGAAGAGAGAGATAAATAGATAGAGAGAGAGAGAGAGAGAGAGAAAGAGTGAGAGAGAGAAAGATTAGATTTACACGTAATCTCATTGACCAAACGACGACAACGAAACTATGGTGTGTACATATTTAAATTGAATAACAAGTACATATGTTTAATGTTATATTGCCGAATGTTGTCAATCACAACTCAATGGAATTTATCTATTTAAAAATTAATAATTTGTTGAAGTCTTGAGGAGAGGTCTAAATATCCACATGAAAAATATGACGTATATTTGTTTAAAATTTTACGACGAAGCTTTTTTAACACTCATGAATTTTATTGGCAATGTAATCCCGTGGCTATGGTGCTCGTTGAAATTTATTTTCACTAGGTTATGTTTGGTTTACCTTCAGCCATATAAAGATAAACGTCTCACTCGATTACCTATTTCATTATCCTTATCTTAATTGTTCATAAAAAGTTGTCAACCTCTTTTTATTTATTTATTTGAGGAAGTGTTTATTTTTAAAGTTAGGTTCACATAACGTGCATTGGACGGTCAGACTGAGCAGACATGACAAAAGCGTAGTGAAGAGACGTCGGACCAAAATGTAAAAAAAATACATAAACAACGTTAAAAACAGTTACGTAATGCGAATTTATCTTATCTCGGCACTTGAAAATAATCTGTATTTGATTTTTATTAATAAACATGTTGTCCCCGGTTTTCTCGCCTGGAGCAAATCAACAGCCGCCACTTCCGTTGTGAAAGCTGGCCGCTTCTGCGTTGATTACAGACAAAAAATAACGAATACAAACATATCTTTAACATTTTAACTTTACTGACTGAGGCTTAAGCTTAACGAATTGAATATAATGTAATAGCTAAAACTATTTATTTAAAATATTAGAATTGTATATAGTCCTTTGGGTAAGCAAATTTTTATCGCATCGCCGATAATTAGTATGACAAGCTTAATGTCGTCCTCTAGAAGGATAGTTAAATATTTGCCTTTTTCTACATGAGGGACAAATGAAATATACCACTTTTCGTGGAACACCAGTACACAAAAATGGTTTCAACGAAGATCTACTTTCTTTAATGTAACCAGGAAAATCATATATAAAATTTACTCAATATTAAATTCTTTAAAAAACACTACAATTTTAATTTTCTACGGTGAGATACAATACAAAATTTAAATTTTTATGTTAATCATATGTATTTCACCTAGCTGCACACTACATTATTACTAGGTTAACGAATCCTCTTGAATAATAAGGCATTATAATAATCTTCATGATTGAAACTTAATTATAAACATGCCGAAATCCTGCGTTCGTTCTTAACATTATTTCAGAACACACTTAATTCATATCTAGTTTCTCACACACACACACACACACACACGCGCGCGCGCGCGCGTTTTAAAATTAACTGTAACGTCTGTAACGTTTTTTATCGTAGTGACCAATTAGTTTCAACCAGTTAAACTGAGGATACAGACACAGTTGATAGCTGATTAATCGAAATTGATCGTATATAGTCTGTTCAGTTCTATGTTGTCATCTGCACTCAACATCAATATTCATTTGACACTGTACACATTCAGATATTACAATACATCCAATTAAATGCGTCTTCACAAATATTGAATCTTCTCAGGAACGCCTTGTGAGTGTAATGAATGTAGAATGAAAGTAATTTATTAACGTGAATGTGGCCGGTACAGTGGAGATGAAGCATTGTTGGATCTCGAGTTGGAGAAGGGGAATCGGGAAATCTTGGAGATGGGCTCTACTCCCAACTACTCAAGTAAATAATTTGTACCTAAACTGCAGACGGGGAATCGCATTCTAGACTTTAAAGCAGAGCAGGCTAGTTAAACTAGAAAAAACAATAATTTGATAAAATGAGTTTAGACAGTAAAAACGCAATAACTTTGCACGAAACTTCACTTTGACCACTTTGGACATATGGAGCGGTATTGAGTGGGTTTCGTCAACGACTTCCACCAAGTTCCACAAAACCCTCTTGACACGCACTGTCTACTGTTTAAGTTTTTTTTACATTTCCCCATCCGAGAACCTGCCATGCTTTAAACGACGATGGCCTTGTGGAAAACGCCTCGTCCTTTAACCAATTAAACACTTAGTACAGCATCGGCTGCTTACTCATAACATGTATCTCTATCGTGCCTGGGTGAAAATAACAATAGTGAACACATTTGTAATCTGTAATGTTATGTACTGAACGCAAATAATGGATTTTCTTTTTATGACTTGGATCATATCATAAAATTGCTTATATTAAATTAAATGGAATTTCACTTAAAAATGTAAAAGTTTGCGCCGGATGCAATCAACCATTGGTCTGCCAATTAGGGATTAACGTGACTCAAGTTGCAATCGGAAACCGATTAAGGCGTCCATGCAGGCTGCGGCCCCTTTCCGGCTCACTTAGCCCATTCAGCGGTGCGACCAACTCACTTTACGGAATTGGACACATGTGGTTTCCATGATTTTATTGCTTCCGCCATCTCTTTATAGGACAGTTTTCCGCCCTATTTACTCGTTTTTTCGTATTTTCTCCTTTTGTAAACACAACGTTCTGATTTGAATGAAATTTGAATGGGGACTGCAAGGTCCCTCGAAGCAGGGGGAAACGCTCTGCATATGCTGCCTCAAAATGCTATATGATATTCCCAAACAATCGAAATATTTTTATCAAACGATCCGGAAATATGTACTGAAAGTCCCCTTCATTGGGTGTAACATGTATTTAAAAATCTGATGACTTTTTTCGAACACTCCATGAGTACGGTGTACATTGACGAAACAAATAAGCTGTTCATTACCAGTCAGTGATACAGAGCAAGGGCAAAATTGAGCGGACCGGTGATAATTATAAAGCAAAAAATTGACTGCGCAAGATTTGAATTTGTTAGAACAATGTCTTATTTCATTATGCATTTCAATATTTATAACGATTGATTTATTTTGTTGCTGCTACAACTTACATTTCATGTATTATTAAAACATTCCATTCATTTTTATTAAATAATTAATTATTCCATTTTAATACTTCAGCACTTCTGGAAAATAATATCTTTGTTGAGGGGAAAAATATTGACAAAGATTTACAACCAAAACATAATAATAAGCCGGATCAAGCAGTTGCCAGGTCAATTGTTAAACTCCAAATTTGAAAATTTGGTATTATGTATTGCGTTAATATATAGGGAATGAAGAAATTCGTATAAAACGCAGAATTATGCTGGTAATACGCTTTTCTTAAAAATAAAACTAATACATATATACTCGAGGTGTATTTCTGAACACTCATCGAAAAAGATTAAATTACTAGTATGGCTTTTCGCCCCGTAAGGGGACTAGAATAGACCAGAATACACAGAGTGTCACACAGTTCCTATTTGCTCGACACAGCCATTGGTCTTTGGACGATTTGTCTGTTGTACTTTCTACAGATGAGTGAAATGAAAGGTTCGAAGAGTGCATTTTTTTTTCAAAGCAAACCTTTTCAATGTAACTTAGTGATGTGGGGGGGGGGTTCAATAGGGAATCTCACAGAATTTGGCGTTGTTCGTGGAGGGTCTTTGACGGCTATGTGGATGAAATTTGGGAACATCGTGTGTTTCCTATCGACGAAATCAGCGACATCTTGCTCCACACCTCGCTCACATAGTACAAACGTACCTTCAACAGCATAAAATCAGAGTCTTAGCTTGGCCAGCGCATTTATCTGCCGTTTATTTTTTCTTTTTTTTTTGTTTCCTTAGCAATTTCTATTTTTTACATTTTTAGACCTAGTCTCAATTATTAAACGTCAAAAAACTTTGATTAATATGTGCAAACATGTTATATTACAAGTGGAGGGTGGATTTTTTTGCCTGTCAGTGTATTAACAACTAACATAATAACTTAATATATTTTTATTTGTTTAATGGGGTCGTCCCTTCCAGAATTATTTTGTGGTGGGAAAGGATTTGAAATCACAGGGCCTACGTTGGCAATGGAACCGGAGTCTAAGTTTGACGTCCTCACCTACCTCAGCACCCGACCGAAAAATGTACAACGTCAACCGTTGATGAGGGCTGTATACGAGGAGACGAAATAGGGTTGATAGGTAGTCCAAAATGATCAGAAAAGCGTAATATATTATCCTTTGGCTTCGTAGAGCTCAGAAAATGTCAATGTTCTTTGGCTTACCCATTCTTTAAACATCAATGGGAGATATGTTTCGACTGTATATTCAGAAGTAATACACAGTTCTGTTAGTTGCAAACCCTGTCGATTGATGGCATCTAATAAATATGAAAAACGCGAATTTTGGAAAAACGAATTAATAAAACGGACGTTTTTGGGAAACCGTAACGTTTCTGAAACTAACCATGAAATTCGCTCGCTGTCAAACATGAAATACAGCGGACTCGATATAGACTGGAGATATTTTGACAATTGAAACTTTACGACCAATACTGCGCCCCTAGTGAATTATGCTGCTGCGCTATAACACAATAGAACATAAATTCCCCTTCCTCCGAGTGATATAGATAATAATTTTAAATTTTACGGTTTGTCCCTACGATTTTGCGATAGTTGTCACGTTGTAAATGTCATAATCGCGTCTGATGACGTTCAATGGGCCGGGACGGCGGACAGATGACCGACGGACGAGAGCAGATGGACAAACAAGGCGTGACTGCCCACCGGTCAACTGCGTTCTCCCCCGGGAACCTCTGGGTCAAGTGGAATCCGCCCTTGGCCAAATCAAAACAATCCCCGAGTGGGAATCCGTCCACTATCACAACAGAATTGGTTTTATTTGATCTGGTGGTCTTTGTAAAAAATCCATCAAAAACAGGGTCGCTTTGTCTGCTCGTTTGTGGACACATTGGATTTCTTCCTGAAGCTTCTGTCACCTCGATTGAAAAGACAGTACGATGATACTCAATGTTTTTAATCTTCTCGCCACCAGTATCAATTGCACTTTATTCTTGTACTAACATTAAAACAACAATTTTTTAATTTAGAATACAACTGGTATCGAGCTCACAGTGTTCACCCCACATGCCAATATCATATATCATACTTATTCGCAACTTATCGAGGAATATTTACAGTAACCGATTCCACTATCGCTCCCTCCTAACGTACATTCTACCATACAGCACCTAAACTCAAGAACTCTCCACATTTTCAACTTCCCAAAAAGGCCTTCATACTCACTACGTGCCTATGTATTTCTGTTTTTCATACTACCTACTTCCCTATATTCCCTCGTATATTCCAATGATACCTAAACCAGAAACAAACACTTTATATAGGCCAATAAGTCTACTACCCATTATGGCTGTAATTTTGGAAAAGGTCCTATTGAAAAGAATTCGTCCAATTTTAAATTCTCAAAATATAATCCTTGAACATCAATTTGAACTCAACAGTTCAACATTGCCATCATTTGGCAGACATTATTTCCTTTTCGCTGGGAAGCGTTATTCTCCTTGCTTGATCTTCAGGGCGTGCTGTTCAACCTCAAGGCCATCCTTCCATCTACCTATACTGTTCAGTCATCTATCGCATACTGTTTATTTATTTTGTTATTAACTAATTTTGTTATTTTATTAATTTATTTACCAAAACCTTACATAAAAATATTAATTAATTGAAAGAAGTTCTTATTTGCCCGGCATGGACTTACGTACTGGAAGTGTGGGGTTTAGCCGAACCTGCTAACATCCGCCGCATTCAAACTGCCCAATTCTTAATCGTACGAAAAATACTAGATGCTCCATTTTATGCATCGAACCTGACTTAAATATCCCTATCGTTCAAGAAGGAATTGGTAAATTAAATTGATAATAAATAAATAATTGAAAATACAAAAACACGTACATATTACCTTTTAGAATGGTAAAAATTATTTTCCAAACTTTTGCAATTTCACCTTACGAAAGAATAATATTGTGTATTGCTATTTTTCAATTGAAATTTCCTCAAAAATGCCTAGTTCCCTTCAAGAGCCCCACAAGAGGATCATTTAAATGCAATTACTCAGTAAAGTTTGTTTTCTGACTGGGACGATGCCAGCCACCCGAAACCTTGTTTCAATATCGCCGACAGAGCCATTCGGCCCAATTCCGGCGGGCATTACAACTTCTTAATAGGGGTTAAACTGAAAACACAACTAATTACAAAACTTAGGATGAACGAGTAATGCGAACTTGGGTACGAGTTTTGCCTAGAAGTTTTTGTCTTTTACATTCGTATGAAAAGACTTATTAATGTCGCAATATTATTATTAGTAATAAGCCAACCTAATCTTGCAGATTCAACCAACAATTATTAACTAAAAGTAGTGTTTTAGTGTGTCTCTTTACTATGATTAATGATAAGAACACAACGGAAATTTTTATAAGTGTGTAAGACTATGCAAGACCTCATTTTAAATTTTAATTAGAAATATATAAATAATAATAATAATACAACAAACGAGGCAGCTTGGAAAGTCAAATACAGACAAGTAATGGCCAATTGCCTCGTAATGTCAATAAGCTCAAATTTGGCTAAAGTAAGAGAAATCATATCCTCATTATTTAGAACGGAGCATATGACCTACGAAGAAAATATTAAAATTATTTAATTGCTGAAAGAATTTCCTGAACTTATTAAAAGGGAAAATGATAAGTTAACATCGACATTATTAAAGCAAAAAATATTAACAACTAAGGGAAAACTAATTTATTCACGAAATTACACATACAACCAAATTTGTCGTAAAGTAGTACAAATAGAAATAGATAAATTATTAAAAAATAGGATAATTCTAATTCCCTCTATAATAGTCTAATTTAGGTAATTCCTAAGACGGCTGACGATTCTTGAAAGAAAACAAAATAAAACGATGTGTGACTGTATAAAACTAAAAAAAAAAAAAAAAAAAAAAAAAAAAAGACTTGCCGACTTCATATGCTTTACGTACATTAAATAAACCAGAAGAAAATTATTCTACAATTGGGAAAAAATTATTAGCAACAGTATGGGTATGCAAATATTTCCGACCATGAATTTATGGGCGATGATTTACTATCCATACAGATGATAAACCTCTTCAACGGACAACCTTAAGGAACCAAACGGCAATAAGATGGAAATTGCCAGATTTTGACTTCGATGTTAAACGTAAAGAAATCTAAACAAACTTTGTAGCAGCCGCGTTGTCATTTTACAACAATCCACCATTGTTACAAAACATACACTATAAGGTCTACTCCTGATTCAGATGCAGTGATTGATATAGACAAAAATTACATCTTACAACCCAAAAAAACTTACGGTGTATACTGTTCTGCAGTAATAGCAGAACTAGCAAACTATAGAACTTTGTATACTTGTCCAACGGTTTCTATTGAACAGCGAAAGCAAGTTTAACTTTGTACTTGTTGGGGATGTATCGTCTGATTTCTTTTTAAGAAAATCGAGATCTATGTTTTGTGGAAGTTAGAGTTTTTGAAATGCGAATAAAAGTAAAGTTGTTAGAAATTTCTTTCTATTTTGATGTTTCAAAATTCTTTTAACATCTACAATTCAATGTGGACGTAGTTCGGTTTTACCTTTTTCTTCCAGAAAGGTTTTAATAACGAAATTAAAAATTACGCCTTTGGAATAGTTAGGATACGTGTGTGTGGTTTAAATGATAATGGGATGATTTCGTAAGATTTAATATTTTGAACTTTTAATATTCCATTTCTAGTAGAATTGAGTCACTTTTTAAATTTTAATGGACGAATTTGGAAGATGACAATAGATAATTGGTTCCATTTCTTTTTGGATATGAAACAGGTTTTAAATGCCAAGCGATTTTGGTGCATCCATTCTACTTATTTTTCATATTTTCCCTCGTTTTTCCCTTAATAGGGTGTATCCAGTCGAGAAAAAGAAAAAAAAAAGGAAGAAATTGTACACGTATACATTAAGATTGTTCTACTAAAATAAGGAGATCCTTTATAAATAAAAATAGCATGAATAAAAATTTAGCATGAAAATAATTATGTGATAGTAAAAATGAATGAAAAATTGAGAAAAAGAAGTTCGTCGACATATTTTGCACTTACCAGTGAGGTTATCTAATCCTATGGAGCCCCGAAAACAGATCTGCACTGCACAAAGGTTTATCAAGAGGAGAGTGGAATTATGTTACATAATCTTTGCAACAAACAGTAACCTTAAACTTAAGCAACATAGAACAGAGAAGAACGCTTTTGAGTATGCGTCTCAAGTAACAGAGGAAAGAAACCGACAGTCGGAAAGATAGGCTGATAGACATGTGAGAAATAAAATCAATACATCTTTAGTACCTCAATTGATCTATCAAGATCAATTTGTAATGATGAAGTTAGGAAGTCGATGTATAACGACGAAAGTTAAGAAAAAAATGGGGGCACGGAACAACTTTGTGAAGGCAAATGAAGTCGCCTTCACTTCTTAACAATATTGTAAATATTTCATTGGTTTTTCCCGACCAGCATGATATTGTTCATCACACACATCTTCATTTTAGTCAAATATGTTTAAACTCTTTCTTGAAATGCACACGTTAGGGAATATCAATGAAATAACGGGTACCGAATTGGAATTCCAGAGATGGATTCGGCAATGCAACTTTGCCAGCAGTTCCCTTATCGAATTATCAGCGTTACAGGAATTCGGAGAAGGTGCGATTAGCAAACTCCCATCTCAACTAAGCGTGTAAATCACGTTAAAATGTGATAATTGCCCGGCCTGTAGGCGTCAGTTTGTGTTAAACTCGGACCGAAGATAAGTCTTGTTAATTAACCTCTGTGCTCCTCAGAGAAGGGGTGGGAATTTGTCATGTTTCCGTTAGCACATGAAGCTTTTAGTCCTGTCACTTTAGGATCCCAATAAGCCAAATCCACCCCTTTTTCAGCACGTACTTATTTCAGTAAACCTTTCCAAACTTTTTTTCAACTTGCTTATTTAAATGTCTTAATTAGCATATAAATATAAACTTTTTGTTTGTTTTGCAGGTTGATTTCCCTTCTTGTAGAAAAACGAAAAACAACACAGCAACAAAATCGAATCCCGAGGATTAAAAATATAAACCAGGTTAGTTGAACAACAATAATTACATACATAAAACTTGCAATATCGATTAGTGGTTATTTATTAACTTTTTTGCTATAAAAAAACAATTGTTTGCGTCGGAATAAATAGATTTAAGAAAAAAACGTATTTATTTAATATTCTATGTATTTGAATTTAATTATTATTTTGTTGGAATATTATATTTCACTATATGTTAAAACCATCTTATCATTAATACAAAATGGCATAAAACACGGTTGGCCCTGAAAACAAACAACATCTAGTGGGCCTGTTTTCTTCGCTTGGAGGCAGTGGCAGTGTTGATAGAGATTTTGAACTGTGCGCACCTACCCTATTTTCGTTTCGCTCCCCTTATCTCTAAAACTATTTTCGCGAAGTGAATACCGGTTGTGAAAATATGACGACCTCGGCGAAGGCATCACCTGAACCACGACCATCTATCTGAATCATTATAGACTTCGCACCTACCGCTACCTTGAATTGAACCAGCTGGAAACACGAATATTTGATATATATTGCAACCCATCAGCTGAGGAAACAAACAAAAAATTTTTTATTTAGAATTTAAGAATATTGAGTTTAATTTAGTTTCTTAAGTTAAGTTTAACGTCCTTGTCCAATCTTTTATATAATTAAGAATTTAGTTATAACTGTAACTGTACCACAAATTAATGCACAAATATAATTTTAATTATCTCTAAATTCTCTCTCTTATTTACTTTGAAGTAAAGAACCCTATTCAAATTCCTCAAAACGTTTTTGGATGTACGCTAGTAAACGCAATAAAGCCCCTCCCGACAGCAACCATCGATCTTAGTTTTTACCTCGCCGTTATCCCAATATAATTTGTAGCGCAAAACTTTCAAAATACCACTTATTTTAAATTTATATAAATTCTCTCCTCTCTCTTTCTTTATCTATGTATCTCGCTCCTCACTATCTTTCATAACCTTCATACCTTCATTCACTTTCACTTCAATAGTTATGTTTGACTTGACGAATGGATATATTTTGATTTTCTTTTTGACGTCTCGGGATGGTGTACACTGGAGAAATGTCATCGATCGACCTAAACAGTCAGGCGGACCAGGATGAATCATGACCATAAAAATGATAACACCAGTTGCTTTATCAATCTAGAAATTTTGCCAACATAGGATTTAATGGATATCAGACCTTGGGACGCGTTCTGGGTGAAGTTATATACAACTTGGACAAACTAATATAGAGTTTGTACGAGGAAGAGAAACAATTAGGGCGGAAAAGTTTTTTTTTTTTTTTTTTTTTTTTTAACTAGAAAATTGTACCTTGTTCATTTCGTCCTAGGACGTGAACATTTTCTCAATTAAGCACAATAAATGGTATTTTAAACTTGAAATATCATCATTAATTTAATGCTTTCGATCAATTCTTTTTTTCGGTTTGGGTTTCGATTCTTTAAATTTTCATCAATGTGTATTTGTTATACTGTTAGCTGCCCCTTCTTGACACGATTTTAATATAAAATTGCCTTATTGAGACTGTTTTTTGTTAGTGTCAGAAGGCGTAAACGTCGGAACCCTGAGGGAAAATGAAAAGGGTTGGCCGACAATGGGTTTTGATTTATTAACCAATGAACCTTGACGCCCTATCAATCAGGCCTCTTCCGCCTTTTGGCCAATTTTCTTTATAATTCAAAGAATTGATCGATCAAAACTTGTAGGAAGCCAACTCAGTACGGGATTGTTTTTCCGGTTTATACGTTCCAGATTGAAGAGAGGTTTTTCCTACAAATGGAAATTGGTACTTGGCAAAACTTAAATCCTACAGACCCACACTGTCCCAGCTGAGTGCTTAGACCAAACATGTTTTTACAACTTTATCTCCCATGTTTGTCAATAATATTTTTTAAAAATTGCTGTCAAATTAATACACTGTTTAAACGGATTATTACAATTTCTAATTGTTCATGTTACTATCAGTCAACAACTAATTAAGAGCACTCATCTTATTACAGTTTATAATGTAATTATTACATGAAATTGTACAGCCGGTTAATTGTATTTTGGATGATAAATCATACAAATGGCTGAGGCAATTAAGTATAATCTATATGCAAATATTTCGCTACAGGATCATAGGTTAATTTTCCTGGTAATGCACAAAATCTGACTCTCTTGTTATCCACTTCTCGTTAAAGAATAAAATCAAAAATTAAACAAAATCAGTTCACCAGCATTATGAAGGATAAATATAAATTGACAAAAATATATTTAAAATATTTAATAATACTATTGAAAATACAATAATTTATAGTATTGAAGTAGAACTATAATTATTAAGAGTCTTTTCAACAAATTTACTACAAGACGTTTACATCTTAGTAATTCATGTCCAATTAAAACAATTAAATAAGCCGTTCCATTAAAAAAATAATCTATTCACACAGAACAGACAGTTGCAAACGTGCAAACGTCTGGTGTACAAATGAATTTTGTATGTTTTAACATTTGTATTCAGCGAGTACTCTCGATTTAAAAGAGAAATATTAGATTAAAATTTGGTAGTAACTGGCCAATTTGCCCTTCTTTGTTGGTCTGTCAGAGGTGTTTCAATTATTTTTCTTCCGTTGTTATTTCTCTGCTCACAAAAACAACCGCCTTTCAGAGGTCTTCACCTCGCAACAAACGTTGAAAATAAGCAGGGTGCGGCACTTCGCTAATTCAATTTCTGTACGATTACCTTTGTCATTCCCGAAACTATGTACGGATATTTCTTTTTAAATGCTTTATTTTTTATAATTTTAAACTATTTCTTTTTTAAAAACTACATACATGGAGTGGAACTTTTGGTATAAACCAAGCAGGCAATTCCCTCTCAGTATATATCTAAGGAAGCGTTCTATCCCCCAACACTATACCAGGTTTATACAGCTCATATTCAATAACATCATCAAACTTCAAATTCATATTTTCAGACAATTCAGCGATCTTCTTAAATAATTCCGATCACGTGATTTCCACTTGAAACCTTCAACAACCTCTCCTCTATTCGAGACACTCCTGTGAAAAGAAAAGAGTAAAGCTACTGTCATTCTTCGTTACCAATAAGAAGTTTACCACCATTTTACTTAAATATACGTTCCAGTCTCCTTATTGCGTACATGGAGCCTTACCTCGGACTGTACATCGACAAACGTTTGACGAGGATCTTCTCACCCGACGAAACGTTATGACACGCTTCGGAGCAGAGCTGTTGCGCGACTTCATGACAAATACTATGGTTTTCCTCTTGATAACAAAATGCTACTTACGACACCATAATTAAGCTGGTCTGGACCTAAGGCTGGAAGTGTGGGGTTCAGCCAAACGTTGCAACCTACGCCGTACTTAATCCTACGAAAAATACTAAATGCTCCATATTTTACGTATCAAACGAAACTACACAGACAGTCTTAAATTTCTATTCGAACAAAATGAAAAACTCTTCCGTTATCGAAAATATCACAAACCGTCTCAACCACTGTAAATCAGCAAATTCAAAAACTCGCATCTCGACAAATTCCCTCAAACCCTCCGTTTCGGTGAAGAGACTATGACTTTGAGATTTTCTCCGATGTGACAGGAAGGTGATATTGATATAAGCATTAATTAAACGGAAACATTTTAGAATCAATTATACACTCTCAATAATATTTTCTCCCCCCCCTTGTATTTAATAGTTTATTAATAAATAAAACACACAAACGTGCTCACAACCATTTTTTCTCATAAAACGAACCAATACATAATTGTATCAAGTTTAATCATAATTACAAGATTTATCGAGTTACCTATTAGGTCTGTTATTGCATCCTTCTAATAGATTTATTGGACCTTTGAAATTAATGTTGGCCTAAACTAAAGTTAACAAATATGGTACCTGCTAGATGAATTATCAACTGATATGTTGGGTTTACTGAAATATATAAATTTCTGGCGTTATTCCCTGAAAGTCGACCTGATCGATATTGATATTCCCAGAATTCTAAATCTGATGGTTGTGGAAATGCGGATATTTTTAGGTATAATAAAACCGAGATATTGTTTTTATGTTTATCATTTTTAAAAAAAAATTTGCATTAAAGAATTAATTAGAAGTTACATGTATGCCATTATTGTGTTAACTGATGATTGAATCAAGATGCCATCTGTATCAAAATAAGTACTAAACTAACAAGAACCTGTTTGCGTTTTCTTAAATTCCGACGAGCTAATTATATGTTATTTCAGTTCTTTGTATTTCATATCATCAGTGCGAAGTTTAGTGTTACAAGATTCGGCCTTTGTAAATTTTAAAGTTAAATAAATCAAAATAGCAATTCTGACGACGGATGACAGACGCTGGAAAAGACTTTTTATACTGTTTGCTTTTGTTTGAAAGAAAATAAAATTACAGACAGTTGGAAACAAAAGTTTGAGGAAGGAATAGTAAACTTTTAATTTCTTAATATTGGAATCAACTAAAACCGGCATCCAAGTTGCTATTATTTACTTGTTAGTAAATACCGAAAGATAACTAGGAATCTGAGGAAAATAGGATTTCAGTGTACTATAGATATAACGGCAAGGAAAAGTAGACGTGGCCTAACTACTGCCCAACAATTACTATTTGTACAAATAAAGTCAATATTCCAGAATAGGAGCGGTTTTACAAAAATAAGTTTTTATAGATGAAAATATTTATTTATAAACAAACAACAGTTCAATTACATTTTCGCACACCATTGTATCAACCTCTGTAATTGTTTGTTGAACATTATATTATGAACTAAACTTTTACGCAAAAAAGATAAATTATATACAATTATGTGACATTTTTTCCAAAAAGTACCAACCTAAATAACAAGGAACGCTAAATGGATATAAATCTAGGGGACATTGTCAAACGTCTGCCAAAGTCTGTCAAACTGCCAAAAAAAATCTCACAAGCCGATCGAAGAGATAAAAACGCTGAAAATGGTTTTACATACACATAAAATCGCTAAATCTTCCAATGATCTGAAGCTTGATGACCGTCACCAGTCGGAGAGATACTGACGACGGTGAAATGCCGAAACGCGCCTGACAGACCAACCGAGGAAGGAGGACAGACTAAATAATAGTCGGTAACGCTCATATTATGTAGGCATATGTTTATGGGTAATTATGTTGCGACAGTGTCGATGTTGTATAAATTTGTATTGTCTTCGGTATGACACAGTATAATATATAGTCGTTTGCCCTTACCAATTGCCCTTAACTCTTCGTTAGATCACCAAATCCATTAGACGGACCTTAAAACTAGTTAATCGTTTTTTGAAATTTGAAATGATTTAGTTAGATTATTCACATAGCGAGAATGGGAAGACAGGCGAATTGGCAATTTATAGACCACACCAAAAATAAAGTAGGTGAAATATTCCCACATAAATCCCATTCTTATACAAACTGTTCAAAATTGAATAGCGTTATTTGTAATTTAATCTTATTCTAATAATTTTAAATAAACTAACCGATATATTCTTGTTAGGTGGATAAAAGAAAATAGAAAATACAAGCCAGAAACAAAGAAATGTTAATTTTTGTTTTTAAAAACGGATTTACTTAAGAATAATAATCATGAAGATTACTAATTTTGTAAACAAACACCAATTCTCGTCTTTTCTTGATTTTAATCCAGTAGTGGTCTCTTTAACTATGGAAAGATATCATGTTGATCGAGGATTTTGAAATATTATCGTTAGAATGGATCATCGATTATGTGGTTATTGCACAGACAGTTAGAGTTTCTCAGATCGTGATCTCCCAGGATTTAGCCTGGTTCCGAAAGATTCATCAGCAACTCAGGAGAATATGGTGCAGATAGCACCTAGAATTAGAATGCTGTTATATTTTCAGATGAGTCGCGTTTGTGCTGTATAGTGATAGGTGGCGCCACAGAGTCCACCAAGAAAAGGTGATGCTTACAAGGCCCCAGTTTGTGCTCTCTTCAGAGCACTTTTGAGGAAGCAGTATAATGGTCTGGGCAGGGATTTATATTGGAGGATGAGGTGGATTCCATATTGTTGAAAACTACCTTACTTCAATTCGTTATGCCCAAGAAATTATCGTGGCCCATCCATCAAGCCAGGGATCTTCGTTTTCTGGATGCCAGTGCCACGTCTCCCATCCCAATTAATCCCATTGGGCACATGTTGGTTACGTTCCGGAGAAGTGTTTTCGATCACCATCTGCAGACAGTAGACCTGCGACAATTGTGCGCACCGTTCCAACATCTATGGAGTAAATTTTCTTATGAAATTAATATCTTTCTTATTTCTAGTATACCTAACACGAACAGAGAGGTTTTACATAACAGAGGGCCTTGCATACAGTATTAATTATATACAAATCTGTTACTTTTCAAAATCCCTTAACTAAATTTTTCTTTCGTTAAAAACATAATAATTTAGGTTTAATGCAGTTTGTAAAAACAAAATAAATAAAAAAGGTAGGGATAGTAAATACTATAAAATTGTCAATATCCTAATTAATTTGTGAACAGTTTATTATCTCAGAAAGTTTAACTTACAAACCTCTTAAACCGAAACGATCCATCTATCCAATTTTCTTTCAGCGTCTTACGAAACCAAGCGCTTCACGGAGCCAAATCGGATTGGAATACCTTCAGGAATAAATTGGATGAGACTATCTATCAATAATCGTAAAAATTGAATAAGCTTTTACGCCCGAAGTTCGAAAACGGTTTGATGAAGAATTGGTATCTCTCTGCAAAGTCATGGCCTGATAATATTAACGGCCCCCAACACGAGCTTGCCGTAGACATGTAATATTTAATTTCAATAAAAAATTGTACCAAAAACCTATGTCAAAAACGGCACGTCAATTTGCATTAACAAAACTGTACATATTTAAAAACAATGTGAGGGCGTTAGTCTGCCTTTGGAGAAACGCTAAATGGAATAAATACCTGAGAAGCTTTCAATCAAGGAGAATTATGATCGAAATGTTAAAACACCGGGATGACTAGAGTTAGTACCCTTACTATCTATCGGCGGCCAAAATGTAATTGCAGCCGGGAATAGGGATCTTTTTGCCCAACTTTGGAAACGACACATATCAAACTCAGATCTAGGAACGTTTAGACATATGCATCACGTAAATAAAAGTGGAATGTGTGAGACAGCACATTTGTGAAGAGCTGACTGAAAATTAGTTTCACGTCATGAAATAAAATTCATAATAATAATAAAGAGTTAATAAGAAAACTCCTGATGCCGACAATACTAATAGCACAATGCTGGAAATTTAACTAGGAAAGGGGGGAAACGTTATTTCTCGCCGAGAATCCAAAAAGGATGTTAAGTTAGTGTCTGAGTGGATTGAGATCACGATAGCTCATGTGGTAGAGCAGCGGCGTATCTATCCGAAGATCATGGGTTCGAATCCCGCTCGTGCCATTGACTTTTTTATCTCAACTAAAATCCTTAATGAATTGATATATATTAATTGGTCAAGCGGACCACGAACTTGAATGAGGTTTTAAATAGTAGTCTAAATAAGAAAGCACGAGAAACCTATAACTGACAAGAACGAGCTGATAGGATTTCCTTTTTTAAATGTCATCATGTTCATGGCACAATCTTACCTAGATTGTTTTCAACATGTTCAGTACATACTGAAATACAAGTATACTCATCCACCGCGGTACTCGAGAGAACTTTCGGAGCTTCTGCGTTGTCACCGACTGGCAAACTATGGCATTTGCAGGAAGTAGATGACGGAACAGAATCTGCGACAATTGGTGAGCGGGTTGCCCCTGCCGATAAGTGATCGATGACCTACCGGACAATGAACCGTTGTCTGACTCGGCACGGTCTTGTTAGCGATCGGGCTAACTAAGGCCATTGTGGCCAGGCCGTTGTCGCGTGTCGGTTGAAAGGCGAAATTGCTTAATTTCCCGACCCCCGGCCCAGGCTGGTGATCAGACTCTTTGCATCACCTTTTAAAAATAAATTGAAACTCTTGTGTCAAAAGTGTATACGCTACAAATGTTTCATTATCTAAGCCACACATACTGCCAACTGACCAATATTACCAAAAACTGTTGCTTTTGTTTAGAGATTAAAATAAACCTCTAATAACTACAGACGTTTTCTACTGCTAAACAAACTAGTCAATAAAGATTAATTATTATTAAATGTTCTTCTCTCGTAAAACACCCACTTTCTAGTTGCCTTCGTAACATTCATTATCGCTCTCATCTTTCACAAAATATAATTCTATAAAATAACGATTTTCTATAGAATTTTAAATCAAGTGAGACCATTAAATGAAATACTCTCACAAATTATTTAAAATATCTATTTTTCCTGAATATCGACAGTTAATTTTTTTTTAAATAGAAGGAATGAAAAATAAACACTTTAAAATTCTATGCGGAAAAGCGACTTAGCAAAGTTGGTTGAAATAATTTGTACCAACTGAAAATATAAATATAGCTTAACTTTATAATAAGGCGATATTAAAACGAACCGATCTACAGGGGTTGAAGGGATAAAAGGTTACACTACAACTGTACGTAAGGAGACAAACATTTCCTCAGAAAATTAGAACGGGCGTTGAAAAATAAATAAATAAAACGTAAGAGGAATTTTTGATGATTTCATCCTATCTTTCTTACTTATAATTTTACAATTACCAATGATGAACAAGGATGAAGAATCCTTTTTTGTCAATCTTTTTTACCAGAAGCATATTTTTTTTGCAACTTTTTGTATATCTAACCTCAAATTAATTATTTATTGAACCTAAAAATACAAATATCCTTATATATCGATAGAAACATACTGTACTTCAGCAATAGTTAGTGCGGGGAGAAGTCGAATGGCAAAATAAAGATACGTAATATATCATTCAACTGAAATTTAGCATAACTCTCTATTTACAAAAATAATAAATAATAATAAATAATTGTAGTATCGAGGAACTAATTAAAATTAAATATTCAGTCCTCTTAAATAATAAACACACACGTACATAACATATGATTTAAACGTTGGAAGACATGCTAAATAAAAACAAAGTACATAAACACATAGCGCTAAACTTAAAATAAGTAATTACACTTCGCAATAACAAAATATTATTCATTGACAATAAAAGCCGTCAGTTTCGATGCTTCATAAAATAATTAAACACAACTCGACAACTCGACGTTTTATGAATTGTTATTATTTACACAAGTATCCACGCATTTCATTGAATAAAACAATCAATGACGTTTGTAGATTGGACAAATATTTATATTTAAATGATTAAAAAAACAAGTTCTAAGTATACAGTTTCGAACAGATTACAGACATAACATATTGATTATGAACCAATTACATATTAGAGGGCATTTAAAAACAATTTCATTTCTTTACTACTCTAAAGCATTAATAATATAGTAGATTTTGCTTATTTATAGATATATTTAAATGTTAATAATTTTCATGTTATAAAATGATCAAATTTTTGGAAAAAGGGGTTAACGTTTGAATTGAGCACAATTATTAATGTTGATGGAGAACAGATTATTTTTCTACTTCAACAAAATCTTTTTTGTCGCTTTTAAAACATTCAGGGTCACTAAGAAGCATTTTATTACACCTTGTACCAATCAATATCTTTTGAAACTCATAGAAACAGTCCCTCCAATTTTCTTCTAAATTATATGCCGATGAATTCTCCGTACTCAAGAAATCGTGAAAGGATCACCAATATTCGTGCTCAATACTTTCATCCACAATTTTACAATTTTTTTGGCGATTTCACGGCTTAACCGTTACGTACTGACAGTTGCTTAAAATATTGTACTAGTAATTTACCTAGTTCGTTAAAATGGCTAAGTGACCACTATTGCGCAAAATTCAAAGATGAGGCAGCAGTAAAATTTACTGTTAACGATACTATCTAATGCGATGTATCTTTTATTTAGGCGTCTCTATGCTAACCTAAGGCTACAGTGCTTTCAACGTTTGTTAAATAATTTTTCACTGTTGAGCTCAACTTTCAAAATGTGTTCACATAATGTACACATGGCCGAAATAAGCTTTTGAATTATTTACATGTTGGAGACTAAATAACATAACTTTAGTTACCGACATTACCAAGGGTAAAACCCATGTTCATTAAAGAACTTCCTCGGACATCAATTGGCCATTTAGTTTTAACGTAAAATTTACCGCATCATATAAAGTCTAATCATTCTTGTAGATATACTGTCTACAACTGTCATATTTAGTTTTTCCCAAACCAACCCATGTCTAACAATCAAATTCCTTTTGAAAATTTTTTACGCAAACAGCTAGATCATAACCGGCGTCACTCTGCGCGTTTTCTTTCTGTTAGCTAAAAAAAACTAAGCAGATAACATGTTACGTTTAAACAGAATGATGATTCTACCTAACAGTACCACGCATGGTCCTACATAATAATATTATTTATGTTGCACAATGTAATTACTTTTTTTTACTAATGTATTTTACTAATATGTAATAATATTAAAATAAATGCACAACGAAAGTAGAAAACCATATTTTAAAAAGTACTTAAATTACTTTTTTTAAACTTTTACAAACAAAGTATTGTTAAAAAACTGTTTAATCAAAATCGGCTATCCCACTTCTGCGAACGCCATTTAGTAGGTAGGAGTGGAATTCTTCAGGAATTTTCAGCAATTAGCGAGGATCGGTGGAGTCATGGTTGATCAGAGATTTTCACACTAAATTTCTCATACTTATAACGAGGTCGTTAGAGTTTTTTCGTGTATACTAGGGTACGTTTATGTTTGAACTGCGAAAAACGATAAGAGCAGCAACGAGAAGCCGCGAAATGTGCAGCGCTAAATTTATTTTGATGATATGCAATTTATAATGGAACTTCGATAATAGCGACAATCTCTGCTTTAAGATGGCGTTTTATTTATTATTTAAATCAAACCAATCGATTGAAAATATTTACCTTTAAAAATGAGTAATTCTGGAGAAGAAATACTTTCAACTTCAAATCCTTTTAAATATTATATTCTTGAACGTGCAAATAAAAAGCGTAAATTCTCTGCACTCCCTATAAATACACAAAGATCTATGGAGAAGTTCATCAATTTTATAAACAATTAAGCCAACACTGTACAAAATTTATGGAATGGAGAATGAGAATGAATACCTCTAAATACATACTTTTGCACATCTATGATGTGATTGAAAAAGATGGAGAAATAAGATCAATTTTTTCCGAAGAGCGGCTAATGATTACAATCAGATAAGTAAACGTAGTCCTACTTTATTTAAAAAAATAATATAACAGATAATTCAAAACATAGTCAGACACAAGAGAAAGTAGTAGTATTGCCAATATAGGGAAAATATAATATAAAATAAACTGTAACTACCAAATAATATTGGTACACCAATATTACTCCAAGCTGCTGAAAAATTGGCATTTTATTTAAAACGTATCTTTGTCGCAATCCCATTTAAATACTATCACTATTATCATGTTTTTCTGTTTAAATTTCCTATGATTATTTACACTTACTTAAAGAAATTACTTCGTTACTAATTTAAATTAAAATTTCTAATTAGGGTTTCTACTTCGTCGCATAATTATCGAAGCGAATCTATTATGCTGATCTATTTTGTAAACGGAATTAGTGAAGTTGGACTTAAATTAAAAACCGTAGCAGTTAATTTGCCGGTTTTAGTGAAAGTTTTATCAAAAGCTTATTCTGTAGCAATTCTAGAGTATCCACTTTTCCTTTTGGATCCATTTTATGGAAAAATTCTACGTTTGTATTTCCGTTCATAGTTCAATTGTTGTAGGGGAAGATTCTATGATAATTTCTTATCAAGAAGGTATTTGAACTCTTTCCTAATATAGGACTTGAATTTCTACGTTTCTTTTTTAGTGAATTCAATTAGAATATGTTTCAAGCGTTTCCTTTAATCTCCCGTTCTGAGCACCATTGCTCTCCCATGTTAATTGCTTTTTAGGTGAGTTCTTATAATGTTGAGGCGTATTTCCCACTAACTAGCATAACAGTGTCATCGCGTAATTGCGTATAGATTACACATTCATTCGGTTTGCTTATGATGTTGGTCTCAACCACATTTCACAAGAAATATGAAATGGTTCCTCCTTGTGGACATTCTCTCGCCACCACTGCTTCTACTTTTTCGAGAAACATGCCTATAGTTTGTATACTTTGTATTTATTAAACAAAATAGTTAGTTTATACAACCCTTCGTACCTTTTAGAAAGCTTGAGTGAGGACCAGATAATGGCTGTGGCTTAAGTGGTGTTTTGTTCTCATTTTTGTGAAGAAACTTTGTTTTTTTAGTTTGATAATCGTGTGTAGTATAGGGATAAAAGAGAAGATCAGTAGCCTTCTACACATCTCGACATCAGTAAAAATATTGTGCACCCCTGATTTTATTACTCTCTGACAGGTTCAGTTTCTTAATCAATCGACCTACATAGCCTTGCTTGCAGTTTTTCCTGTTCCAATTGCACGAACCTACACTTACATTGACTTTTTCCAAAATTTAAAATGTGTTATACAATCTCCTCCTCGTCATGGCACTATCTGGATAGTGTTTCTTCAGTCTGCAACCTCATGCGGTCCATGTGTTTCTTAAGTAGTAGTGACTTATCAGTAGTCCAAACACAATCCTGATCCTCTTACGATTGCCTTCCAGCAATTGCGTATGGCATTTTTATGATGATCTTCGAGTGTCTAATATTCGGGTATAGTTCCAATGTTATTTGAGATGTGTACTTCTGTAGGCATTTTTTGGTAAGATGGATTCAGTACCTAGAGAGTCCAATTGGCTCCATTTTTGGCCTACATGTTTTTCAGTGCCTCTATTCGCTGAACGCCCAAGGACCCATGCCAGGATCAACTCGTTGGTATCGCTGAATTATGCCAAGTTCTCCAATGTGTAGTAAACTTTATCGCATTTTTACGTTTTTCATGTTTTAATTTTTCCTCTAATTTTTGTCTCGCCAGTGGTGCCAAGTTTAATATTCCTGCCTGTAGGTACATTACGGATGCCTGTGCTAGTGAAATATGGCCAATTAAAAAGAAACTTTCTTATTTATTACGCTCTATTTTACTTATTTAATTGAGGTTTGTTGTAATTGTAAAACGATAACGCTTATGTCGCCGGAGGAAATGTATAATTTTAATTCTGGAGTCGGATTAATAAAACGCCCTCCCTCAACCCCTTATCATACGAAAGGTCCTCCTTATCCATAAGTTGAAAATCGCCTCGACATTGCTTGCCGACAAAAGCCCAGGGGCAGTTAATAAACCACTGCATTGGAGCCTCCTACCCTCTGAATATTCGGAGGGAAACAGGATGGACAAAGCGAAGCTGGGGACTTTCCATTCCCACAGGACTCCGCGGAATTTAGTTAACGCGGCTATTGTCGTTTGCTGGATTCACCAATCCCATTTCGCCATTCTCTACCACCTTCCTCAGCCCCCTTATGGCATCCCCGACATTAATCCTTCTCTCTTTCATGCCTACTCTTGAGACTTGAGAATTGAACCGTCATTCCTGATGATGCTCGGCCGTCCTCCATCTCACAACTGTTTGCATCATTAAGTAACGTTTAATTAATACAACAATTAATAATCCTTAACCATGAACACCATTCCTCGGATTTACATATACGGAGACGAGATTCATCTACTGCCAAGTCATATCGTTATATATCAAAAATAATCACTGATAACTATATATTATTGCAAACATACATATAAAATAAAGTTGAAATCTTACAAAGCCATAATAAAACTTATAAAAATTTATTTTATACTTTTCATAAGATACATAAACCATCATTTTAAGTGCATTTGCTAATGCAAAAATAAAAAAATGTTTACGGATGTTTACTTCTCAAGGGCCAGCGTGTTAATTTCCCTTGTAGAATCCTCTTTTCATTTGAGAATAGATAAGATTTAATCCGGTGTGTTTTTTGTATTATTGTCCCGTAACACAATTTTATTGTTTAAATAAAAAATGTTTTAATCTCTGGGATGGCTGCCTGACTTTCTGAAATGATGTCAGTGCAAATTTAATTGAGGTTTTCCCAACTCCGTTGATTTTGGCATTAAAAATCCTGGTGTGTTCATTTCCATTGGATGTAAATATTCATTTAGAACAAAATCCGTACCTTTCTTAATTGAGTGGTGTTTCTATTTTTTACTATTCTTTAGTTTTATGTTTGCTGGAAGTTTGGTACAAATTAAACTAACTTGTTCATATCGTCCCCACGAGCGTTGATATTCTCTCATTTTCTTGTCTTTTCATTTATATTTCATCTATTTAGTGATTCATTTTTATGACTGAAAATGTTTCTTTTCCCTCTTCCTCATTTCTTTGTTTTGTTATTAGGTTAATTTTATAGGGAAAATCGGTCTCACCATCATGTTCTACATCCAGAGCAGAATATGTTGTCACACGTGGGACTTTTGTATTAAATGCAGTGTTTTGTTTAGTGTAATTCTTAGATATTTGGTTTCACATTTCAATTTTATCACTGTGCTATTTAACTTGACTTGACTTTGCATTTGTTTATTTGCAAATTTACAGATTTTTTTGTAACTAATGTTAATATTATATCTTCTTTTTTCTATTTTTCGTTTACATTTTTCTGTTCCTTTTTTATTCCTTTATTCGCATTAGCTTTTATTGTATCCTATGTTTATATTAAGTCGCCATTATACAATATTATTGTTTCTTCCTGCAATGACCTCCGACAGACGGACATTGTACATGTGTATGTACATTTTGCTATTGTTGGAATATTATTACTGTAAATAAATGTATATAAATACGATGAAAAAATTGTTTAGTTGTTTGACCCTTCGTTATCGATACCATTAGATGTTAATCATTTCGGGATGTAAATTATAATATATATAATGTAGGTAAAAAAAACTATATTTATGGAAAAATAAGTGAATGTTGCAACGACAGAACTGTTTCTTTTGAAGTGGTTACAAATTTTGACGAAAAAATAGGATAAAAAGTACCACGTCAAACGAATATATTCTTTGTATGAATCTGAAATTTATGCTTCATTTGTCGTACTTTCGTCCTGAGAACCATAAATAGCATAACATCAATAAATGAATAGAAACACATTCTGAAAAATTGATAATAAGTAATCAATATTTGTTATAGAACAACGTCGGAATACAATATATATATACTCATTTTAATTTATTTTATCAAAGATTTATATGTATTCTTTGTATTTATATGTATACTTCTGAATACTAAAAATCATACAATATTTTTTACTCATAGAAATTTTTAACATTTGTGATATTATTTTTTACCCCGTCATGTGTTATACGTTTAACATAACAGCAAATCAAACAGTACGTTCTGGGCTGGCCCCTGGGTTGAGTTTGAACCACGGAACTTGGGAGGGCTGTGGATGCTGGCACACCATGCACAGCTCTCTAGGAATTCTGCCACTGTCTCACCACTAAGGTGTTGTATGGAGAGAAGCTGGTCTGGGCGTCTGGTTCTTGCCTGCCCTGTGGTGTCCGAGCCGCTGTGGGGGTGCGCCCGCTCTTGAGTTCCTACTCCCCCTTCTGTTTTCTTCTCTCATTGATTAATTGATCATCAAGGCAGTTTTGACCTATCGTGGTTGTATGCCTTTATAATTAAATAAAAAAATAATAAAAAATAAAAAAAACCAGTACGTTCAGGCAAATATGCTTAAAAACGTTAACTGAATTATCCAACAATTTTGGTTACTATATATTACTGATTGCAGATCATTGATTTATGTGAGCTCACTCTGCACCTTATATATACACGTTTTCAGCTTTACGGCTTCCAAATTATGACATCTTGTGACTTGAAGAATCACTTCCATGGTTTGACAAATCCCCCGTCCTTATTCTTCCCTGGGTCGAAGTTAGGCTGCAGAGACTTTTAAAGGTAGATTCATTTCAGCACACAAGGCCCACTAATGCCATCATATGGCTACGTGGAGAGTGTAACGATGAAACATAATCTGACAAAAAATCAAAATGTTGAATAACTTTATCTTTAGATGTAAGTACATATATAATTTATTAATTGTATATCAGTATAGATAGTACAGAAAAATTCACTCTAGTGAATACTGTGATAAGGCGTGTTGAATAGTTTATCAGTACAACCTAACAGTAGGGAAACTGTTTTTGAGAGCACATACCTTGTACAATAGAAGGTTGTACATGGATAAGCAAATTGAGTCTTATTCTATTGAACAAGTTAAAGCTTATAAAAATGTATTT
Source organism: Cimex hemipterus (assembly GCA_039619505.1). Taxonomy (NCBI): domain Eukaryota; kingdom Metazoa; phylum Arthropoda; class Insecta; order Hemiptera; family Cimicidae; genus Cimex; species Cimex hemipterus. The sequence goes on along the minus strand of CM077103.1, from coordinate 34,063,337 downwards.
AAAAAAGGCAAGGTTACCCTTGGTATTATGTTCAACGAGTTTGTAAGTATATTTATACAGATATAGATTATTATACAATATATTTAGATAAATAATAAAAAAATTCTATTTCCTTTTTAGTGCCCTGAGGAAAGCTAAATAAAATATAAGCCGAAAGCTTAGAATAATTTCATGTTGTGCTTCATTTGGACAACTATCCTGATCCCTCAACCACTGGAAATTTTTTAAAGAAAACCAACATATTTATGAAAATAGAAAATAAATGATCAAATAAATTGAAGTATAATGGTGATATCAATACAATAAAAAAATGGCTGGCTTATATGTGGCGCAGGTGGGGTTGTCTGGATACTATTTTGCGAGGGGGCAGATTGGGTGGATGGTGGGAAGCACTCGTACAGCGTACTTTTGCCACCATAAGTCCCCGGATTGGAAGGATGTGGATGGTGGCGTTACTTGCTCATGCTTCTAAACAATCTGTGTAGGTAATGTCCCGACGTACATTCTAAACCTACACTTTGCTAAGGCAGAAAATAACCCAATTCTGGTTGAGAGCATTACAAGAAAAGCTAGGCCCATTCTATTTCTCAAAAATTTCTATCATATTTACATACCATTTTCTCGAGTAGGATAACCATGTACCAGATATTTCTTCACCATTTACACATATTGCACAGGCTGGGCAGGTCGTTGTGTTAAAAAAATATTTCGGTGACAGTTGGTCAAAAGTGGAGTTGTATGCCTCAAATCCATATCCGTTTAAATGTTAACATTTTTTAAGGGTATATTTAAGAAAAATACAGTTTTTTACATGACACCTGAATTTCTCCACTCTAACATAACTGTTGACCTCATGGATATGCATAAGGCATGTATAAGAATTCAACTTAAACTTATTGAGGGTCGTTGGGGGAATCAATATTCCGTTGTTGACTCTATCACATTACATATTCACAGCAATAAGCAATTTACTCTCAGTAAACTTAAAAATAAATACTAAAAGATTAATTATATGTTTATTCACTAAAGAAATTAACTACGTATAATAAATCATACTTCTTATGTAGTACTTAGTTAAGTATTTGTATAATTTTATTCCCATTATTGTTTAAAATCTGCATTGTATTAATATTTGTAAATTAGATGAGGTTCGGGCTATAAAAAAATAAGCTATATTGGAATCCAATAAATCATCTTGGCTGGAAACGTAATCACAACTTTTAAACGAATGTTTTTTATGATTTCGTTCAAATGCTTCATTAGCATTATTTTTTATGTCGTTTATTTCGATGACTAGATTATCGTCGTGCTATCCAAACTACTACGTTGTTTATAGCATAAAGGCTAAATAAATAAAGTTGGACGATTTGTAAAAGGAAACATCCTCTGTTGAAAATGTGACAATATATGTGAGTACATTTCCAGAAAAAGCTTTCTTATCGGATCATTCAACCCATACCAATTTAATAAGATTTTCCATTAGATTAAGCCTTATAAATGATACGCATAGAAAAATAAATGTCTAGTGTGCACATATTTGCGGTGACTCTTGTTTAAATAGTTAAAGACTAATTTTTGAGCAGTTATCGCAAGTCGTGATGTAATTTTTGTTGCTTGAAATTTTAACCCCGATACACCTGTATGGTCCAGTATATGTTGTACTTTTTATCACCTACAATAATGGGATTAACCTTTTACGTCGTAAAAATGAGCATATTTTAACACTTTTTGATATAAATTTTAATAACGTTGTAGTGAATAATTATGTTAAGCATTATAATTCATTTTATATGGAAAGATTGCAAATGTCTGTTACTTAACAGATATCAAAAAGGCATCGGGTCTTAGACACGAATATAATAAGGATATAAGGACATCTCCTGATGAATTTTTAGATGTTTTGTCAAAGTTTTATGCTGAACTGTATTTAATTGACTTTTAATAACATAAGCTCATTTAACCTAGTCTCACGGTTGACTTTGGAAAATAAAGTGCCTTGGCGAGATCCATTAGGCTATACTGTATAACCGGCTTGCGTTCAGAAACAACGTTTCTTTTTTAGGATATAAATAACTTTTGTCATTAGTCCTGTTGACTCGAATGCTACCAGGATTTGGCTTTGTTGGTGAAAACTTTTTCATTTTGAATTACGTAATGAACAGGGACTGATGTGATCGAATTTTGTATGAATGACTGTTCTCCGTCAACACGAAAACCTAGAAGAGGGTAAAACTAAAAAAACCGTATATTATATTAATAATTTTAATTTTCTATTTTTTTATCAATTATGATTTTTAAATGTATACATGGAATAATTTATAAATAATAGTTTTTACCTGTGAGGCATAGAATATTTATAAGTTTTTGCGAAATAATAATAAACAACTCAAATGTAATAGTAGAGCTGTTTTAATCGTTCGAATTTCACAAAGGGGGCCGCGGTAGCCGAGTGGTTAGCGTGAGAGACTCTCGGCTAGTAGACCCCGCGGTCGCGGGTTCGATTCCCGCCGTCGCCCCTGGCCCTTTTTTCACGATACCCTTCCCCCAAAAATCGAATTACGTAATAAATATATACAGCAGTCTGGTTAGATATGCTTAGTTCATGAGGCCATTAAAATAAATAAAAATAAAACAAATTCACAAAATTTATTTATGGAAAATTAGCGAACCATAACTATAATGTTAAAGGGGAGAAAACGACTACAGGCAGGAAGATTGCTAATTTGATAGAAGAGACAATAAGAGATAAAACGTAACGTCCAAATTGAGAAAGGTTCGTGGGCGTGCATGTGAATGTTGTAACAAATATTACAAATCACTACGAGGTAAGGATTTTGGTTTTATTTTTCCTTTTCAAATCATTCGTTTTTAAATTGTACATCTTGTTAATAAATTGTATATAGGCAGAGATCCTGAAACATCTACGTTACAATTGTATACAAATTTGTATTTATTTATAAGTTAACGAATTGCCCAGGCAATAAAGGAAAATATGAAAGATATATAATGAAGATCTGAAGATGAACAGGGGCAGGAGACAAACAATTAGAGATAATTAAAGGGGAGGAGGAGGAGGAGGAGAGAGATAAAGAGAGAGAAAATGAGGGGGAAAGAAAGGGAGAGACAGAGGAATGTGAAAGCGGAAGGATAAAAGGGATGGAGGAGAAACAGGGAAAGACAAATGAATAAAAAAACTGGAGAGAGAAAGAATGAGGGGGCAAAAAAAGGAGCAATAGTATGAGAGGAGGAGAAAAAGTGGAAGAAAGTGGATCAATAGGAGGAAAGGGGGTGAAAAAGGGAGTGACAGAGGAATGAGATAGAGGAATGATGGGGTGAGGGGGAGAGAAAGGGAGAGGCGGAATGAGAGGTGGCGAGAGAGGCGAGATAGTAAAGGCTTAATAGAGAGAGGTGGACGTACATAGGTGAAGCGGGGGAAAGCGTGAGACGTTTGAAAAAGGACAAAGGAGTGAGAGAGATAGTGAGAGGGAGAGAGAGTCTGAGAGACATAATGAGTGGATGAGCGGCGTGCAGGCAGATTAAGGAACTTTGAATATGCATAGTAACTACAGTAGTGCTCAGTAAAAGGATAAAGAATTAAGTACTCTTTCAAAATAAGAACAAAAATTATACAATTATTCTGCACGTAAAAATCTTGTACAAAAAAGTGAAATTCAAAACATTGTGATATAAGCGAACAAATATCCATAGATGAACAATTGAATTTCAATAAGTGATGGTTCTCCTATTATTTTGAAATGTCTTGCTGCTTTATTAGTAAAAGAATTTTACATAAGTATTTCAATTCCACCTCCTATAATAATAAAACCTTGCAATATTTCATTTTTAGCTGATCATAAATATTGTAATGTTTTTCCAGCCTGTAAAAACTATCAAAAATTTTATGGTAATAAGTTACAAGTAAAAATTGGTAGGATTTATCAATACTTGTCTTCGCTTTTTCATTTTTTCGTGATGGGCGTCACTAATTAAAAAGGGTGAGGACAGTTAGAGAAGTGGTTTCTAGTTTTGCGGGTACAACTTTTTTCGTACGCTATGCCTGCCTTTTGTGCGGTCCCACCTTGGGAAGAATGAGTAGAATGGTTGTATGAAACTTTGTAAAAGTTTATATTAAAAAACAAACTCAGTCATGGAATTGCTTCGATAGGAAAGAGATATTTTACCGCTTGGGGTTAATCAAAAAACAAAACATAAAATATTGGAAAATTAAAGAAAAAATTTAACATGCATCTGACATTAGTACAAAACGGGCGCTAGCTTTATTCTTTCGCAATTTTAAATAAAGGTTTAACTGCAATGTGACTGTTTTAAATTGATTTTATCATAAACACTACTGGAAACACGGAATGGAATATCTTATTGGTTGATATAATTAATGCAAAAAAAGATAACAACTGGAGAATAAAACCTTATGAAGTCCTATCCTACAAAAAGTAGAATTTAATTTCTGCTAGGTACGTGATCGCGGGGGATTCAAGGAAATGAGGTTGTTGATAGAATGGCAAAAAAGCAGTAAGAGAAGGGGAAAAATTGAATATTCTACTTCCAGTCGAAGAGCAAAAACCATGACAAAAAAGAAATATTCGAAAAATGGAACCGAAAGATTAATACATATTCGATTGGAGCATTCTACTTAGGTATCAAACCAACTGCCCACAAAATACCAAGGTTCGATCAGAATCGGCTTATCAGCTAAAGATCGCATAAGCATCAAACGACACATGTTCTGCATGCAAGGAAAAGGATAACTTGTAATAAAGTGGTGTCCTGTAAAACATATAATAAAGGAAGATAGATTATGTAATAGGATTTTATAAGATAACACTGCTCGATTTTTCTTCAAGCTTTTCTAAGTCTTAACACCCAAAATGTGTACGATGTGATTATAAAATTTATACTTTCAGCAGGTGTAAAGGTATAAATAAAAATTAATATTATCCGTGTATTTATTATTACTTATTGATTGATTATTCAATTATCTATATTTTGTTATTTTATAATTACATGTTCAAAATTTTACCAAGATTTAAATTTATACAAAAAAAATGTATACATGGCCAGACAAATAAGTAAAAATATAACACTGGGTTAACATCGCGTCTGTCTTTTCAGAATATGTTTCAATGAACTTAACGTACATAAATGATGTAAAATAACATGTTTCTATTGTGTAACGGCAGAATGTCGAAATAGGATTGCAGTGCAGATAGATAGATGTTCTATGTAAATAAATTCATTAAATTAAAATGTAAAACAGATTGAAAATTTAGTTTGAGGTTTTAGAATTAAGCATGGCAAATTTGAAAACCGGATCCACCCCCACCCTCTTAAAGGGGTGAAAACATGAAAACTCTAGTTTTTTTATGTTTAATCTGCTTGAATGGGCTCGGCCAAATGCCTAGTGCAGGCACGTGTCCGGGTACCGTTTCGATCTTTTACACTAAAACCAACCCTCCGGACCAAACGAACTGACAAAAAAGGCTCAATTTTTGTCGAAGGGCTCGGCCCATTAGCGAGGAATCGGTTCAATGTGAATATGAGGTCACACGACCCGGCCTCTAATGAGAAACCGGTCAGGAACGTCACCTGCCCCCGGCAGCATTTTGCAATATGTCCTTTCCCGGTGTACTACATTGTCAAGTTTTGTGGCCCAATTATTTCTGACTGGTTATTAAAGGTTGTCTCTTATCGGTAAGGCGAAAATTGGTCTTTAAGGGACACCGTTGATTTGGTCGCCTCCCACGTATGAGTCACCAAATTGCTTCATCTCGGCTAACTCTCATCAGCTCACTAACAATATCACGTTAATAGCGAAATAAGATTTTAAATATAGTAAGTTTAAAACGATTTTGTAATAGAAATATTTCTTCAAGAGACTGCACGGTGAAGAACCTGCTGTTTGGTCGTGTCGTCTCACTAAACCACCACTGGTAGCAAAATGTCGATACGCGTAGCAAATACAAAAGAAAGAGCATTTGCACTATGTATTGAAAAAGTATTGAAAATATCATACTGGAAAATAATTTTTTTCATTAAATTTCAAGTGACCGTCATGCTTTCAGGCATATTTTACGTTGTTACTTTCATCATTACTACAAAATTAAATTTTATGTTTGATGAGCTTTTAAATAACTTGTCCTCTTTCAGGAAAACCGTATGTTATACCACGGACAGATAAGTCGTTTATTTCGTTGATAATAAGTCATTGTCAGCCATGATAAACAATATCGTCGATCCACCAAAAATCCAGGGAATATACAACTGGCGGTTTGCGAGTATTGATCTAACAAGCTGGTAATCGCAGCAACGGATTCCCATTCGGTTGCAGAAGAATTCTAGGAAAACCCACTAAAAAAGATAATGTTTTTGCCAGTGAAGCAAGAAATAAATCAGAAAATCATTTGCCATCGTTTTTTGAATTAGTTTTTATTGGTGTCGACCAAAGTTTATCTCGTTTTGAACATTTATCAACATTTGCACTGCACGTCCAACACAGTTATTTTGCAACACCGTTCAGCAGTTTTTCAACTGCATTGTATATTAGGGTAAGAAAGATTAAGTTTTATATTCGAAAATATGAGGACTTTACTACTAAATAGCATATTAATAAGGTATGGGGTATATCGATATTGATTATTGATTTATTTATGATCTGCACACCCATGTATAGAGTTGAGTTATCACTTCACTCAGCCCATCATCAACAGTCTATACAATACGGTAAAGAGCCAGTTAGCTCAACAAAAAAAGGATTATTTCTGTATAGTTGGTGATTGGATTTATTAATATAAAGTGACGATCGTAGGGGCTAATATATAAAATATTATTAATAAAACTGCAGTCGTAATACTTTTTATTTTTTGAGTTTCGTTTCTTGTTTTCTTTATGATTAAAGAGGAGCACATCTTACTCTTCACTCTCCTAAAGTTCGGTACTATATTATGAAGGATTATTATCCATCCGTAAACATCCCTATACTGGAGTAATACATTACTGTAACTAACATCATGATATCTGCCTAATTGAAACTAACATTTGTGGTTAACAAAAACTTTATTTTCCCAATTATTATGGTGTTTTTAATTTGATGAAAGCTATAGCAAATCAATAATAAGTTAATTTCTTCTAAAATTTATTGCCATGTATTTCATATAGTTGATTTGACTAGGAGTAGGACAAAAAGTTTAAATTTTTTCGAATTAAATTGAGGTACATGAATTCTTACACATTCAAGCAGCTTGGGACAATCCACGTTACAATGTTAGAATGGGACCATCCACAAGTTACGGAGGAACAGCAAGTCAACTAGAAATCATGGATCTTCTAGAGAGAGGATACCAATTTCATTCAAAAGTGGACCATACTCATGATGTTCTCTTTTAATGTTTAATTTCAATTCTGCAATTATTAAAAACTTTTTTGGTAACTTTCCAGAAACAAAGTAGGCTCATATTCAAGGATTGGTCTTACATATAAATAATACAACATTTTCAAGTCAGTCTTACTGTAAAAGTCCTCTCATTTGCTGGCAGAAATCCATACATTTTCATACCATTGGTTTGAATTTTGTTTTGTATGGTTGCTAAATGTCAATTTCGTATCATGCCAAATACCTTTAATCAGGTGTTTGTAGAATCAATTTTGTACTGTAGGTAACACTGAATCACGTCAACGTCTAAGTTGAAGTCGCATAGGTTATTCAGCAAAACTGAATGCCCCACCTTGTCAAAGGCTTTTGAAAAATCGTTGTAGATCGTATCGATCTATGCATTTTTATCGGAGGCTGACAAAACATCCTATTGAAATCTTAGGAGAATCGTAGTGGTACAACGTCCAGCCATAAAGCCATGCTGATCATTGACTACAACTGAATTTAATTTAGGTGATAACTATCACAAATTATATTTCAAATACTTTAACAATATCACAGAGTTTTGATATAGGCCTACAATTTATAATTCATTTACAATCTCCCGATTTTACATGTTCCAAAACATAACTTTGTTTCCATATATCTGGTTCCTTCATAGCATAGATTAATGATAGAAACTAGGCTAACTCTATATAATGGAAACAGTAGTGTTAAGGGTTTCTCAATTTAGTTGGTACACATTTTACAAACTATAAGTGGGATCATATCCGGACCAGTATGTGTGTGTGTGTGTGTGTGTGTGTGTGTGTGTAAGAGAGAGAGAGAGAGAGAGAGAGAGAGAGAGAGAGAGAG
>CM077103.1:34017761-34035095 GCA_039619505.1 Cimex hemipterus | reverse complement strand
TCTTGCCACGTGCAAGACTTGGGGGGCAGGGATACTAAATTTTTTCCTCGCTGGGGGGACATCAAGAAGTCCTCGACATGATCAGGTAATTGTTATGGCTAAGCCCTATTCTTGTAGGGGCTGAAACTTGAACGCCATGTGGGTAACTAATACTTTAAATAATTGAAGAAAAAACGTACAAAACATCGAGAAAAAATATTACCAATTGTTTTTTTAACTTTATCGTATCTTTCTAATCATAGTGAACTCTAAAATTGTATGGCAATTATAAAAATATTATTTGTTTTTTATATTTGTATTTTAATTGTCTGTATAGATTTATATAGATATAGATTTATGTACCATATTCAACATTTTGGTTAAAAGATATAACATTTTAAAAACTAGATATTATGTATGTGTGGTTTTTATTGGACAATTGAAGAATTATTTTTAGAGCAATTGAAAATGAAAGCAAACATGCTTTAAAAGAAAGTAGTGTAACATTTATGCTTTTTTTTTCATATGCACAAATATGTGAATAGTCTAACGTAAGTCCGTCCGTAGATTATCCTGGATTATCATATTTTTGTATTTCCAAGTTAGCACAAAGAGACAGACCAAAATATTATTAACCACCGTCATTCATCATACTTTTAGTTTTATGACCATCTGGCAGAAGGTAACCAAATTGGAAGAAATAGTTTATGGTCTAAAAATTAAATCTGTCTATGGTTCATCTAAGTTCTTGTTTCCTATAGATTTCTTTTTAAACTAATTATTCCATTCTAAGTCAACGAGAATTCCCGAACTAAACGGGAAATCAAGGCAATCAATTGTGCTCCTGTGACAACCAATTTTTAAAATTTATCAAATTATATGCATTTTCAAATCTTTGGAATATGCCATTAGTTTCATTTGCCTACGAATCCGGTTGGCCAAAGAAGATATCATGACTTCTGGTACTATCTAACAATACGTATTTACGTATACTCTGAATCTTGGTATGGCATGAATGAAAAACGCTAATTCAACGGTAACTGCCAAGCTTTCAATTTTACTCATTTTGAGGTCAGCGTATTCAGTCGAAATCGTGGCAACAACAAACTGAATTTGTATTTTCATCCAGATCATACCGAGATCCAGATCATCCGTGGGTAAATAAGTGGTAGGAACATCTAACATTTTAATCATATCTAAAAATCACAAATTCGAGTGATATGACTAATTTAAATTTCTTTACTTTTGCTAAAGTATTTTCGAAAAATAACTTATGCATTATTCCTATCCCAAACACAGCCAATATCGGCAGACTGGAATGAACACAAATGCAAATTGAAATATTACAAACTATTAATTCGACTTCTTTTTTTCAGAGGTTGCAACATACAATTTACTCTCCCATTTCTTTGAATTGTTTGGCCTGTTAAAGTGTCGCTAATTTTTGTTTTTTAAAGAACTGAATTTTTTTATCACAAAAGTGACACGACTACACAGATAATATACAGTGACTATAGCTGTATAACAGTATACTTCGACTAGAGCTAAAAGTTCTATATTGTGTATATATTTCATATAAATATTTATATAATTTATAAACATTTTTTAAATTATAGATATAAACATATAAACTTTGGCCGTTAAAAAAATGTTTCTCAACCAAGATCTTAGGTTAAGGCCAAAATAATAAAAAGGTCGACTATGACTACTAAATAAATGCAAGGAATAATAAATTTTTAAAAAATTACTGCAGCACTGGAGTACTGAATGATGTAAATCTTTTATATATGTACATACTTAATGATCAGCCTTTTACAAGATACAATAGCTTCGCTGTACATTCAAGTCTGATCTTGGTTGAAGCTTTAGATTAAAACTTTAATTAGCAAAGTTGAAAGTCATTTTTGCCTACGCAATAAATATCTGGTTTAATATGTTTGATAAAAAGGTTTTACTGCAGTTCTATCATTCTGAATGAAGTAAATTTCTGACATGTAGTGAATGATCAGTCTTCAATCATAGACAGTAGCAACGCTGTACACTAAAAGATGGTCATGGTGGAATTGTCAGAATAAACTGGCCATGTTTGATGTGGTGTTATATAAACTCAAATTTTAATTTAATTGTACTTAACTCTAGTAAATACAAGTTTTTATTTTGTAGTATTTAACTATTAAGCAAAGCTTTTAAGTACTTTATAAGAATGAAAGAAATTTATTCGTCGAAAGCTCATTTCATACATTACTTTTATTATGTTAGTTTCGTCCTTGTTATATAAAACACTATGTTCTTCGTAAATTAAATCGTATCCAAAATTTAATGTCATTTTAGACCTCAAAAGAATATAGTGTTACTTTATGTCAGTTTTCGATTTGGTTATAGTTTTTGTTTGTGTAAAAGAAATAAGTTTTCTAATTTTTTGCACGGCCAATAAAAGATAATCATGCTGTTTTAAAAACAGGGGATTATTTTGTACTTTCAATTATATATAGGCATATGCTTCTAGTAATAATGGAATATTAGTATGTTGGCCATAAATTAATTAAGCCTTGTTAAAGATGAAATGACAATCGTTAAAAAATTAACCCTATTATTTGGGCGAAATACCCTTCGACGCGGATTACCAATTTACTCTTGTCAAATTTATTACGGAATAAGCCGGCTGGCTTAAAACTGAATCCGTTCAAATAGATAAAAAGGCTTAACTTATATGGAATTAATTACGGGCGGCATTCCGTGGGATGCGTGTCGTTCTGCTGCGGGCGAAGGGCGAAGGGGAGCAGGTGGCCCTTTTGTGGCACTTCTGTGGGAACGCTCGTCCCTCGGCCATCTCACGCGTGCCGCCGCCGCCACCGCCTCTGACCCCCCGCCGCAAACAATTCCCCGGCTCTAACGCAATTATTTCTAAAAATCTCATGCAAACTCATTCGGGTTAATGGGCCGGGCGTGGGGAAAATTTTTCAAGCACTTTTCCCCCGGGAATCACCAATCGACATTAAATTTTGCCCTGATTAAACTCCTTTTTGCGTTTTTAAATATTGTCAACCTTCATCAAGCATATAAATTACTTTGAAAGCAAATGATTCCATATGCTAAATGCCGGGGTTATCAATTAATATAATAATAATAATCAGCACATGTATGGTAATACTACGATGCAGTTGAAGTGAGATTACTGTTAATAATTGGAAATCATTTGCCGACTTTTGGCGATGCTTAATCAATCATTGTCATAGTGTATATTCACAACACGTGTAAAATTCATACTATCGTCTTTCGTAATTAATCACAAATCTTAAAAAATATAATGTAATATTGTGTACAAGTATGCTTTTACGTAGTTTTAACCGTTTATTTGATACATTCTTTTGGTTTCTTTTTCTCTCACTCTATTTTCAACAATTCCTGTTTAAATATATCTTTGGAAAATTCATATTTTATTTATTTAGTAATCGTGAGATGCGGTGTGGTGTGATGTATTTTTCAGAAAAACATTTTCTTTATCGTGCCACCGTTTCGATCTTTATTGAGATCATCTTCAGGGCTGGAAGTGTTTGTCTTCTGTGTAATTGTGCCATTCTTCGTGTTGACCTTTATTGAGATCATGTGGGCACACTCGACACGACACGCAAGAATGGCACTATTACACAGAAGTCAAACACTTTGAGCTCTGAAGATGATCTCAATAAAGATAGAAACGTTGGCACGATAAAGAAAATGTTTTTCTGAAACCTACATCACACAAGACCGCATCTCACCATTTCTAAATAAATATCGATTAACGGTCACTAATTTTTGTTTTTTTTACTGAATATATCTCAATTTCAGTTTTTTATTAATTTATAATTTTTTCTTGGTGTTTTATTTGTTCTGTAATTTATCTCTTTCCCTCATATATCTAAATTTGTATGCACCTTTCAGTCTCACCATCTATGGTTGCTCGTCTTTATCTTTTACTTTTAGGCGATCAGTCGATACTGATCTCTTACCCGAACACACGTCGATTTTCTTCCCTGACTCTCACACTCTTTGCTCTCTCACTTTCACTTCCTACCTCCCTCTCTCGTTTTTTCCTCTTTCTCACCACATCGATTTTCTTCCCTGACTCTCACTCTCTTTCTCTCTCACCCAACCCTCCCACACATGCAACCTCTCTCCCCTTTTACTCTCCCACAAACCCGCTCACTCTCTCTCACTCGCTCTCGCTCTTTCTTTCTCTCGCTCACCATCTCTCTCACTCAGTCAGTCACTTACATCATTTCCCTCTCCATTTAGTTTTTTAACTGCCTATCTTTTCATAATTGCTGAATCATTCTTTTACACATCCCCTTTCTCATTCTTTAATTCTCTGGCTGTCCGTTTTCAATCCTAATGTCTCTCTCTTGTTCTTTTCCCTCTCACGTCACTCTGTCACTATATCTCTCTGTCGCTATTTCTTTTTTTGTCTTCTGTGTGCTTGATTAAACATATTTCATGGTCATACAGTTTAATTTGAATTATCAGGTAAACAGATTTTAAGATTACGCTCTCTTTAACAATTTTGTTTATTATCCGTTTTACCGGAAATATTGCACTTTCACGATAATACATATGTTCTAAACATTGTAAATTTTAATCGGAATAAGGCTGAAGTGGTATCGACTCGGCTTTGCACCCCATCCTGGCCTATTAACTTCATTCAACTCACTTGTTAATAATTGAGATAATGGAAAAGATATTAGTGATAAAGCACAGGAAAATCCTCGCTAAAGATCGACGGTTAAAAATTTGATATCACTTTATACGTTTTATTTGTAACCTTTTAATGAAACCTGAAACTTTTAAGTTCAATTTTTATATCACCGGTTATTAAAGGTTATAATCAACTGTCAAACTCAATTACATAAGTTTTCATATAAAAAAACTCAACAACTGAATCAGCTCGGTTCACTGTCCTCTTCAGAGAGCAGTCGAGAAAATCGCCTACTTCTTTTCAACCAAGCAATTTCTATTTGAAAAACAAACTATTTTTTGAGTGAAACTACCTGAAGTCGGAATACAACAGGAAGTTTTAATCTTGGCCTCAAATGCCAAGACGAATGAAAGGACGTGAACTCTTTCCCACAGGGTCCACCTGGCCCTAAGGTCTTGTGAAGGTGGACATTGACTGATTTCCATAAAGTTTTTAAATGGAAGAGCGTTTTTTAATTCATTTTAATCCGTTAACAAATGATATTTTAATGTTAACCTAATTGAAGATGGAAGGTTGAACATTAAATGTTGTAATTAATTAACGTTTTTAGTTGAAATAAAAATGTCAATGGCACGACCAGGATTCGAACCAACAATCGTCGCTGCTCTACCACTTGCAATATCGTGACCTCGATTGAAAATGGCAAAAAGGAGGGAAAACTCATACGGTGGGGTTGAGATAGGAAGTTGATGTCCGAGTGAATCGAGGTCACGATAGCTCAGGTGGTAGGGCAGCGGCTTATCTAGCCGAAGATCGTGGGTTCGAATCTCGCTCGTGCAATTGACTTTTTTATCTCAATTACAAACCTTAATTAATTGTAATGTATTAATTGGTTAAGCGGATCACGAAATTAGGGAATTAAATGTTGTAGTTGAACGTTAAATGGACATTAAAAGAAATGTATTATATCGTTTTGGGATCAGGATTATTCTTTGGTCCAAGAGGACAATTATTGCACTACAGTCTAGCTTTCGGAATTTGTTGTGCCTTCTACAGGGCTCTGCATAATAAACATTAATTAATATAAATATTTAATAATAATTAGACCTACAATTGTTCCATTTTTTAATTTTTATTTTTTAGCTCGGTACTACTGTTATTTTATCACTATTAACATTTCGGTTTTATAATACTATTCCAATAGTTAGGGTCTACACATAAATACATACTGTGAAGGTAACCAACTGTTCACCGATTACACTCCCCCCCCACTAACGTTAATTGGGACCCAGAGACATAACTTACTTAGAACTGTACACCAGGCTAAAACGAAACTAACTAAACAGGCTTTATAAAATGTTTTCACCATTACTCAACAGACTATCCAAACTACCTCTTAATTACGAAAGTTTAAAATACACCATGGTTTTCAACACTATGTGGACTTACAGTTGGATCTATTGAAGTCAACAAGCATTCCAACTACCAACGAAACCAAAGATTCCAATTAAAAATGCTGAGAAGACTTGTTAACTCTGCTTTTTTATTTAATGAAACCACAACTTATGACCGGGACCATAATATTCCCTTCGTTGCAGAAGCAGGGAAAACCTACAAAAACCTCGATCAATCCCCTTCCACTCCTCACCTCATTACCTTCCTTCTGAGATGGCTATGTGATGCTCTATGAAGTGACGAAGAAATTGAAAAAGTGAAATCAACATTTATCTCTTTTATGGGACGCTTACCATTGAGTAAATTCTCATCACGTTTTTTCATCACAATCTTAGAGCAATGTAACAATTATTAACCAAAGGAAAAAAAAGACATAATTTATTGTAATTGCAATTTATCTATGTGTATGCATAGCGTAACCACAAAAATGTATTTATATATCAGCAGCGCTATCAGCATTGACGCTTGAATGATATTTGATCCCTGATTGAACTTGTAGACTACGTAAATTTAATTAATAAGTTAAATTATAATTGATATGTACGAAAACAGGAAGCTTCGGCCTGAATGGTTTTATTTTTAAGCATGTTGAATATCTTCTACATTTAAGTACAGAACAGGTATAGTCAGGAATCCAACAAGGCAATTTTGGCAATTTCTACATCACATTGTAGAAGTTTGTGAAAATTTTACATTATCGTTAATTGGCTGGAACTTCCAGTGAAAATAATTTCTGCAGATCATGATGTTCATAAAATAATTTTTAAAAAGTAGGGAAATATAAATGTTAAAAATCACCCAGCTGGGAAAAGCAATTTCACCAGAGATTTCACGGATTGTGAAATGACCTCTTTTAATATTGACGAAGTCTTCATTTCGTCGTTTCCAGTTAAAAGGACTATATCAATTTAAACGAGGCATATTAGGCAAGGCCCCGATATCCGTTCGCCACTTGCCCCGTTCAATTTTCTTTTGAAAAATTCGGAACCCTTTTTGTTTTAAATAGGCCTTTAAAAAAGGGTTTTTAGTTTTTTACTTTAAAAAAACGTCCTTTGAGAGGTTTCAGACTAGAAAGAGAATATTCCCTTGAGCGATTTTCCCCGGTAGAAGGACGATAAAATTATGGAAAAGGGAAAACTCTATTTTCACCTTTCCTTCGCGCCGAGGTGATGAACTCTGGCAAATAGGTAGTTACGTACAAAGGGGCACAATGTTACTAGCGGACGTGAAAATCCGGCATTGTACATCATCTGCCTTGACAGGCATGTAACTAAGAGTAACAATCTGCAACTCATGACATTTTAATTAAAATTTATATTGAGCCTGTTGAGCACCTAGAACGAAACATTTACAAAAACGATAATACATTGTGGGAAATAATTAATACACGCAAGGACAAAAACGGGACCCTTGTATTAATTTATTTTCCATAATAACCAAGTACAAAGATCGATACATTGACTTAAAACGTTAACAACACATTAACAACTATTGTTTAAAAAATAAAGAAAATAAGTTCAATTTCATCCTTTACAGAGGTAATTTGTCGACTGAGTTAATTGGTTTTTAAAATTTTTTATCTGATAACACAAAAATTTGGGTAATAATTTTTTTTCTTAAAAGCATGGTTTTAATTTGAGAAGATCTTGGCCGGTAGTTACTCTGACCAATGATATAACCACGATGGTCTAGGTTGGCTTGGGGCCACCGGAAGTCTCAATTCAAGAAACCGACCGCGATGTAAGAAACGATCGTTTTATTTCTCTCACCGCACTACGGAACTGTCATTTATCGGCTCCCTCGATTATCTTCATAAGGCTACATGAGATTAGCCTGGGTAGTTATGGTATTGTGTAGAAATAACGCAGGTGCTGGTTGAATATCATACAAGATGTATCATTGACGACACTAAGGTACACTTTGGTACATTTATGGGGGACAACATCGTGTAAATATATAATAATGTTTAACCACATAAAGTCTTTTATACTTTGAATATGTTTTATATATCATTCCTCATGTAATACGTATTTTCTTTCTGTCCTTAAATCGAACTTTCTCCTATAAAAATTTTGTAATTATAAATAAAAGTTTAATTTATTTTATTATTTTTCGGGCAAGAATACTTTTTAATATACTTCATTTGGGATGTGTAGGAAAGTTCGTGTAATATATCGATTTAAGGGCCGTCCGCCCCTATGAACAAAGTTGAAAAATTGGTCAACATAATAACATACTTAATGAATATAAGAAGTAGCTATACCATTTCTTATTACAATGACCAATTTTCCTCTACACACATTTTGATGTCAGTGTTAGGAGAGTTTTCAACTTGATTTCAACTTCTATTCTAAACCCACAATCCTTAAGATTAATGTATTTTTTAAGAACCAGGATAAGTTGAAGATGGTACGTTAAGATTTCCTTAAAAAAGATGGTAAACTGTTGGTTTTATTAATGAATAATTCTGCACATAAAATCAATGATCACATCAATTACACTTAACGTAGCCATAGAAATTGTAAAAGAAAAATGGAAATTATTAAAACATTATACAACCCTACAAAACATTATTTTTAAAATCTTAGTAAAATGTATAATCAATTCATATTTTATTTTTAATGGTGTAGCATGTATAAACAACAAATAGCCTTATGGATGGGAGGTAGCTAGTAGGAAGAGTTTACATAAACGAGTTAAAGAATATGAAAAAACACATGAACAATATAATAACTGTGCAGTTGTACAGAAACACAGTAGTCTTATTAAAAGATTGTAATATTTTACTTAAAATATAAATTTTTACTGTAGAAAGCAATAAAACGCTGCCAATTTTATATTTAGAACTAATAACCATTGCAAGCCAAAAACTTACAATTGACTTATATTACTGCTCTATTTCCATTCTGAATTACCTTATCATAGTAATTCTATTGTCAAAACGTGTTATCCGTTATCTTATCAAATTCATGGGATGAACTCATCAAGTTGACGACGGACTTTATCATGGATGATTGCCGCTCTGTGTACACGCTAATGATAAGTAATAAGGTATTCAAACATGAATAAGGATAGTTGTAATTTATCCGTATTCTGTTAATTTTAATAAAATAAACCGATATATTCTTGTTAGTTGGACAAACCAAAAGAGAAAACACAAAAAAATGTTAATTCCAATTTTTACTAAAGATTTACTGAAGGATGGTAAACAAAAAGATTATTCATTTTGTAAACAAACACCTTTTCTCGTCTATTCTCAATGTCACTCCAGTTGTATGCTCTTTAACCATGGACATACATCACCTTGAACCAGAAGTTGCTATATTGTAAGAATGAGCCATCGATTGATGACATCCAAAATGTATTTGCTAGATGTAAACAATGTTTGTAAATCCCAAGCCGTGAAGATGATCTCCATAAATATCGAAACGTCGGCACTATAAAGAAAATGTTTTCCTGAAACCTTCATCACACCAGACGGCATCTCACGATTTCTATGTAATTAAAACTTTTTATTTCGCTATTTTTCAAATCTCCCGAATTACATTTTCCTTCATTAAAAAACATTTTTAATGCAATGTATAACAAGAATGCCAGGGAAAGTAAATTCGACAACACTGGCTATAACACTATTCAATTTTGAGCCATTTATTTGATCTGTTTTTCTTATTGCATGCAATCAATGTAGTTACAAAAATCAGTGTTAAAATAACAAAAAAATGTTCAGAACGTTCATTAAGCCATTACGAGGCATCCATTAGTAAAAACATATGAATTACAACAAATATCGTTAAAACAGTATATAATTAACCGATAAATTTTGTAAAAATTTAATCAAAATGTACTGAAAGAAATACTAATTATAATAATAAAAAAATTAAAAATAATTACCTAAAAGGGCTAGAAAATAACAGCAGATTTTTCACAATGATAAATATAAAATACACTATAAAGTGTTAGAGGACGTTGCTCAATATGTAGGAATAATATACGACGAAGAGTTAACATAAAAAATATCAAAAATATGTAAACAAGAAGAAAAATGTAAAAGAAAATTATCCCATACATTGGGATAAAATTTAAAAAATTGGTCTCCTATAAAAGACTCTATGGAAAACTTAAACTTAGCCAAGTTGTGTTTACATTAACATATTCATGTCCAAAACATACATGTGCTAAACAATTAACCAACTACAAATACAAGTGTAATTTTTTTAAAACTTTTTATTTGTTTTTGCAACTTCATTCTTTGACGCAACAAGTAAAACAGATAGTATTTATCTATAAACGTATTAAAATGGCATGAAGCTTGAACAATTACCATCCAGTGGTGGTAGCCGTTGGTACATCAATACGATGAGCGAAATGTATTTCTTCGGCGATGTCAATTGTTAAGGTTGTCTCGGGACCACCGACGCTTCAGTCTTTTGTTGGGATTATTAGGCAATGTGGTGGTTTTTGGCTGGGATGATGGGTGGGTTCGGATGATGCAATAGTTTGGAATGGAACGTTTTGTAGCAGGATTGGGTTAGCTCGGTAACAAAAGGACATTTAGGTCGGTGTGATTGGATACATAGAAAGGGGGATGTACTATTGTTCTGAGAATTTTAGATTAAATGGATTGGGTTCGATTGAGGTTGGAACGCTTAGTAGTACCGTAAAGTTCAAGTCCTTACGTCCAAATGGGGACCACGAAGGCAACGCAAAGTTTTCTTTTATTTGTTAGTGAGAGTTTTGATCGTTTGTCGAGTAGTCGTTTAAGAATGAAAAATCCTATCACAGTCTGTGCGCTTAAATCGTGCATCGAGGTTCCACGTCAGTCGTTTGTCCAGGGAGAGCCCGAGGTATCGTACATGGTTCGCAATTGGGATGGGAACGTTGTTAAGGTATACTGGTGGGAGGGTTTTCTTTTTTAGTGTAAATATTACGTTCGTTGATCTTTCCACCGACGGAGGACTCTAGGGTGTTTAGGTGATTTTGACGATTACGGGAAGCAGTGATGGGACATTTATCAGGAGAAAGAATTACGGTATCAAAGGCAAAGGTGAAGGTAATAGTGTTGGATTGTGTAGGTTGGTCGGAGGTATCAATTGAATAAAGGAAAGGAGCGAACACGCTACCCTGTGGGACACCTGTAGTAATAGGATGGATAGGAGACAATGAACTTTGGTGGGATACTTGGGAGTAACAATCGTTAAGATAGGATTTTAGGATGCGGTAATAGTTTGCTGATAGGATGTTCTGGAGCTTCCTCAGCAGCCCAGAATGCCATACTAGGTGAAAGGCTTGGTGTATATCCAAGAACACACCTGTACAATACAGTTTAGTTCAAGGGTTGTGGAAAAAACGTCGCCTATGCGATGTGCTTGGTGTACAGTTGAGTGGCAACTCCGAAAGCCGATTTGGTGATGGGGAATTTTGTTTTTAGGAATTTCCTTCGTCAAGCGGTTCAATAGGAGCTTTTCCAATATTTCGCCAATAATGGGCAAAAGATTGATGGGTCGGTAGGAGCTACGAATTTTGATTTCGTTTCTTAGATTTTGGGAGCATCCTGATGGAAGAAAATTTCCAACGGTTGGGGAAATGGGTTGTACGTTGGACAACGATGAATAGGTAGTTTTTTTAGGTAGTTGGTATTGGATGATGGGAGTGATTGGGTCGTAACCTGGACGTTTCTTTTAGGAAAGATGTAGGATGGCCTGTTGACTGCTTTAGGGGAGAAAGATGTTGGAGGAAGGGAGAGAGGTAATGGTTCGTCAAGTTCGTTATGAATTTTTCAGAATGGTGGAGATCTTGGATGTCGGGGGGGGGGTGGATTGAATTTTGCAGAGAGGTGTTGAACTAGGATTGATCTTTGTCCTCTTCTGATTTGGCCCCAAGTTCCACATGTCCGTTGGAGGGGAAGAGATGTGTTTTTATATTTGAAGATTTCTCGTGTAGCAGTTCATAATGAATGTAAAATTAAGAACAAAATAAATATAAATAAAAAAAAATAATAAAAGCATACCTTATCTATACTCATGAATAATATGTAACTTGGTAAATTCCGTATCAGAAACGCGGTGGGTCACCTATCAATTCATAATTAACATAATTCAATTAGATTTGTTAAACCAAATTAAACAATTTAAATTTCTTGTAAAAAGTCATCCTTTTATAAAATAGTATACTAGTACATTATAGAACTCCTGGTTGATGAGAGGATGAGAGGAGACTGATGCTCCCCTGAATCGATTTATTCAATAAAGAAAGTAAAATGGACTTGAGTCTGATTGGTTTCATCAGATCCTAAATGAAGTAAATAAAACTTTACTCTCAAAGTGGACACTAAAATTATAGTACACAACATATGTTAATAGCGTATTAAAATAAACTTTATGAACTGAATGCTGACCTTAAAATTTTTCACGATTCATTCACCGAGGTACAACCGTAAATGTGTATGAAAAATCCAAAGATGATTACTTTTCCTCACACTTTATACGATACATTGAATATTGAATATTAAATAAGATGGTTTTACTGATTTTTTAAAATAATATATTGATAAGATACAATATGTTTGTAGGTAACAGTTTCTAAAAAAACACTGTATAGCACAGTCCCCCGGTCAAAATCCGGCAGCTGTTACAATTAAGCAAGTGCTTAAAAAGCGTCATACATCCCAAAATGATTTGTCCTTTCAGAATCTTTAAAGGGGGAAAAACTTTTTTTTCACTAATGCTGCACACGCCTTTGGGCACGTGTGGGGATCAAGAGTGCCAAGAGGAAAAGAGACCGGGATTCTAATTAGTTCTACGAGGATGATTGAAATTGTATAGAGGTTGAAAGGGAAGGGGAGGGGCGAAACACCATCACACAGACGCCCCATCACTGATGAAGTGGACACTACGACTAATGAAATATAAATATTTCATTAATGAAAAAAGTCATCCGCAAGGGATCCGTGGGTGTAACTACAATCATTTTTCTTTTCGTTTTAAATGTGTTATCTGTTAAACGACAGAAGCTAACTGATTCACACAATAATTGGTTGAAGTTGCAGATTTAATTTTTTTTTTTTTTTATTTGTTGTACATTACAACTACCTAAAAGTAGGTAATAAGTAACAGTGAGAACGGTAATTAAAACAAAACAAAATTAAAACCAAGAGTGGAGAAAACACCCATTGGTATTGCTCCAATGTTACAATAATATTGTGTGTTCAATCGATTCGTGTGTCATTATCACTTTCACTGTTATCACCATCACTTCCTAGAAGATCTCGCGGCCATTGTCTCTTCAGTCGGCGAGGTGGGTTTGAGGGGATTCTTCGGGATGCGAGGTTTCTGATGTGTTGATTTAGGTTAGTTGGGAGGTTTTTATGAAATTTACGGTAACGGAAACGTATTTCATCTTGTACGAACGGAATATGTAAATCTGTATGTGTAGTTTGGTTCGATACATAAAATGGAGCATCTAATATTTTTCGTAGTATTATAGACTGGGCAGTTTGAATGCGTGGATATTGGAATGTTTGACTGAGCCCCACACTTCCAGTCCGTAAGTCCAAATCGGTTTAATTATGGTGTTGTAAAGCAGTCTTTTATTTTTGAGAGGTAAATTCGAGCGTTTGTCAAGAAGTCGTGCAAGAATTCTAGATCTTGTCATAATCTCCTGACGTTTCAATCTTGTGTGTGGATTCCACGTCAGGCGTTTGTCGATGTACAATCCGAGGTACCGCACCTTGTCCGCAGTTGGGAGGGGAGTGTAGTTTAAGAAAACAGGGGGAGAGATCTTTTTACGAAGAGTGAAGGTAATGTGGGTGGATTTTTCCGTGTTAAACTTTATCCTTTTCTTTTTACACCAGGACTCTAGTAGTATGAGGTGTTGTTGGAGGTTTCGATTGGAAATGACAAGGTCGGGGTTGCTAGAGAGAATTGCCGTATCGTCTGCAAATGTGAATGTGGTGGTTTCGGGATGAGTTGGCATGTCAGCTGTGAAAATCTGGTACAGTGTAGGGGCCAGAACGCTACCCTGAGGAACACCAGCATGGATAGGAAAATATGAAGAGACGGAATGGCCTTCAATGACTTGGAAGAATCGGTCAGTGAGGAAACTGTGTAGTACGAGATAGTAGGTGGATGGCAGGATGTCCTTGAGCATGAACAGCAGGCCCGGCTTACGTCTTGGCTTACGTCAAGGAAGGCCCCGGAACAGTACTGTCCCATCTCAAGGGAGGACGAAATAACGTCTACCACGCGGTGACACTATTGGACAGTTGAGTGGCGGTTGCGAAAACCAAATTGATGGGCTGGGATTATGTTTTGAGAGTTTAAAATCGGAAGAATTCTTTTAAGTAGGAGTTTTTCTAAAACTTTACCCAACGTAGGTAGTAAACTTATTGGCCTGTATGAAGTAGTACAATGTGTTGGCTTTTTTGGCTTAGGGAACATTCGAATATACGAGTGCTTCCAAGCTATAGGGAAGTAGGTTGTACGAAGAACGGACTTAAATAGATATGTAATGAATATGATGGCCTTTTTGGGAAGGTGTTGGAGAATTTTTGGAGTAATAAGATCAAAACCTGGGGCTTTCTTGGATTTTAGGTGTTGTATGGTAGAATGAACGTCAGAAGGTGAAAAAGCTTTTGGAGGGAGGGATAATGGAATCGGTGAAAGTAAATATTCATTGATCAGTTCGGAATAGGTATGGTCTACTATGTTGACGTGTGGGGTGAACACTGTGTTCAGGTAAGAGGCAAAAGCATTCGCTTTTTCCTCATCTGACTTGGTCCAACTACCATTGACTTGGCGAAGCGGGGTAGATATTTTGTGGTAAGATAAAAGATTCTTAGCTGCCGCCCAGAGAGATTTGTTTTCTGTTGTTAGAGATTCTGTAAATCGTCTGAATCTGTCGGAGCGATACGCTTGCAATTCCGCTGTTAGCTGATGTGTTAATTTATTTAGTTTTCGTTTATCGGATGGGTAACGTGTTCTTTGCCATATATTACGAGCTTGTCTCTCTCACTCTCTCTCTCTCTCTCTCTCTCTCTCTCTCTCTCTCACTAGCTGTCACTGTGTTACTGTACTCTTTTCTTACGATCCATACTTATATTAAATAACACATCCAGTTAAATTTTATCTTAAAAAAGAAATCAAAATCAGTTAAACAGTCCTCTTGACATTTCAATAATCCTAGACAGGCGTTTACAGCGGTAATGGTTTTACGATTTATACGTCCTTCAATTTCATTTTTTCCATCAGATGTTGTTATAAGACAATGTTTTGTAGTAGAAGGGTGCCTTAAAATAAAGAAAAATACTAATAATGAAAAAAATTCACTATTGGTTGTATATATTTACATCTGGATTCCAGACGAATGCCCGGGCTTTTTGGGTTAATCAGCCAGAAAGGAAAAGTAAACTCTCATTTTAACAAGCGTGGTTTACATCAGAGAACTTTTGGGTTGGAGAATAGCAACCAAGTATTTTCAGAGACCGCAGGTTTCCTCCACCAAAAGATCCAGATGAACTGAACACGCTGCGGTGTCGGTTTATCCAACTTCTCTTTAATGTTACCAGATATTGTAGACTTTGTTCACCTTTGCTGAGGTAATCTGGCTAGGGTCTTTTTCCTGGTCTATGATTGGGATGATTTAGCACGCATTGCGGTCAAAATATTGACTGTTGTTTAAGAATGGTAGTTAGGAAAAACTAAAATTCCGTATTGACCCAGAGATAATAACGAATAAATAGTCTAAGGTTTTTCCTCGGGAAATTGCGATGAAAGTGATTCGTTCTTGTAAATCGATTTTGAGAACAATCACGAAATTGGATCGAGGCCGTTATTGTCTAACTATTCTCAAACCCATGATTCGTGTCATTCCAATTTGCTAAAATCTTTGTTCTCTAAAACAGGTACAGCAATATTAACGTTTGCTAAACTTTGAATTTTGAAACGTACTCAATATATCGAGACAAAACATTATTGAAGAAAAATTAGTTTAACTACAAAGAAATTTATTTTATATTATGCTATATTGTCTTGCTAAGCTACCAAGCAGATGTTTTTCTTTTTTAAAGTGAAGTATTCCTATTCTTGGCTCGATCTTTCTCGATCGAAGTAATATATGATTTCGTTATCCTAATCAGCCAAATACATCCTAGTTCACATTTTTTACTGCATCCTTGAGCTTTGATTAAAGAAGCAGAGGATATAAATAAATAAAAATGAATGTCCGTATTGATTTCATATTACGGCGAACAATCCTCCTCTTGTATACCTCAACCGTGTTCCTCTACTCATGACAAACTGGGTTCGCATGTAATCTCCATTTTGGACTTAAATGACGAGTACTCACCAGATGATACGAAATTATTTTTCGAGTCTTATGCAGACTATCCAAATCCCTAAAAAACCAAGGATTAATCCACAACCCATTACTCAGCTCGACATAGGCTAATTAGGGCTTAGCCATGGTATCCAACTCCTATCAAATCTAATACTTCCAGCCCAAAATCCCGCGTTGTTTTTCAAATGCTCCTGTCTATATGCGCAATTGTACCCTTCACCATGACCTCAAACATCCCTTATGTTTCTTACTCGATCATATCAATGTATAATAAATTCCGCACTCACTGGTTATCCCAAGCCTTTAGTAACTTTGTTACTTTTTCTCGTTTCTTCTTTCTTTGATGTCAAGTATTCACAGTATATTATATCGAATATGTATTACAATTAAGTTAAATATTTTAGATCCTAAGGGTAGATAAAACATTCATCATTTGACCAACAGAAGTTCTGATTCACCCTCCGGCATCCTTTATTTTAACGCCGATAATTATTTATTCAACATTCTCTCATTTTCATGCAAATTTAAATAACTGATAATAAATAAATAATGCCTTAGTAGAATTAGTAGGTTTTCACATATGTTATGAATAGTATTTACTCAGTGACCCAGCGTAAATTCCGCTATCATTATGTTGTCACAGTGAGCTTATATAACTCATTCAATGCTGTCTATGAGAGCTGTTCCTGTTTTCTCGTGTCCATTTAGTTATCCTTTGTATCATTTTTTCGTTATTACCCTTAATTTTTCCACATCTTTTTTGTATTTTTTAATTAATGGCCTCATGAACTTTGCATATCTAGCCAAACTTTCTGTAATCATTTATTGCATATTTTTTTTTTTTTTTTTTTTTTTTTGGTGGGGGAAGGGTATCGTGAAAAAAGGGCCAGAGGCGA
>CM077103.1:34000151-34012761 GCA_039619505.1 Cimex hemipterus | reverse complement strand
ACAATTAATTTTAATATGGACATAGTAGCTAAATTAATAGGAATTTAATCAAATCATTAAGAAATACGCGAATAGTAAACAATCATTTATCACTTCGTTTCAAACTCAAAACTATTTTTATAACTTATAAAGCAGTGGAAAAGTCCAAAATTAACTTGATTTAAACTACCATGTCAAACCACAACATTTCATATCTAACAAAATATATGGAAATGGTTAAAGTAAAATAATATAAATGGCAACGTTACTTAAATAAATTAGGAAAACGGAAGTGGGGGAGAGGGTGAGAGAAAAAGAGGAGGAAAATATAAAGGGGAGCAAAAGAACAACTATGAATGTGAATGGAAAAGAATGATATAGAACTGTTAGAACGGCAAATTAATCATTATATAACTTAATATAATTTATACATATTATAAAATAAATAATAATATTACTAAACAACATTTTATTACAAATGTCCGATTACAGCTTGCAATTTAAGAAAATGCAGACATTATATTATTAACGTTAATGAATTCTTATTTTATATTCACATACATATGTCAACTGTTGGATGAACAGTTTTACACTGCTTACTTTTAAAAATTCTTGAAATGAAATCTTCAACTTAAGACGATTAATATCTGAATTCAGTTTTCATCTATCGTTTAGCAGATATCTCATTCAAAACGAGAAAGAAAAAAAAACGTTTTAATTAAACCCACGGATGTTTTGCGGATGTCTTTTTTATCACTGAAATATTTAGATTTCATTACGGTCTGTTTCCGGGATTTTGTTAGTACAATCCGATGCTACTGAGTCATGTAAACCTTATTGCTTACTGCATCTTATTGCCGGCGAAGCATGGAAGAAGGTAACGACCATCACACAAAAAAATTGCTTCTTGACTTGTATTTGTTAAGGAGGATTAACTGACCACGTACCGGAAAATAAAATACAAGCCCCCATCGTTATGTCATCTCCTGACACAAAATAAAGAAAATCCAGCCATTTTTCAGGACTTCGTTAATTGTGACGATAACGCTGCACCTACTGGAATGCTAAACGACGACGAAATTTTAATTGAAACAGACGACGTGGATGGTGAAGAAGACGAAGAATCAGAAGAAGTTTTAGTATCAGCCGAAAAGAAGCCAAGAAATTGACTAATCGCATATGTCATTTATTGCGTATCGAAACGTGGATGAAAACGTGTTCTTCGAAATCCACACTAATGAACTAAAAACTTTTCTTACATACATTGATACAATAAAATAAAAAATTGAAGCTTTAGGTTAAAATAATTTCATGTTTACTTTCACTGCACCATAAGCTTAATATAGTCGTAGATATCTTCTTATATATCTTTTTAAAGCTACGGTATATAGGGATTAACTGTATTTATTGAAATGTACAGTGTATCGCCTTTTTATGAAACTTTCGTGCTTTCAAATGCATATCTGAAGTAGACCTTACTTTCCATCACATTGTTGGCGTTAATTTTATTCCCTGATAACATTGAATTGTTATCATAGTTGGACGTATTCTGTATACTATTACTATTGAACACTATATATAAAATACTTTTTCTTAAAGTAAAATTTGAGAAATTAATTTAACAACTACATCGGGATGCATCAGAGGCTCGATTTAAACTTGTTTTATTAATTCCCTTTGTATAAATAAATATGGTTATCATTGCAATGATCAACTTGAAAAACATGTAGATAAACAATCGCCAATTGTCTAGACATTTGAGGATTTTATACAATTTCCTGTTTATATTTGAAATCTTTTCACATTTGTATCCAAGTTTATTCCTATTTTTTTTTTTTTTTGCTGGAGCTGTCGACATCTTGGCCATTTCAGCTCCACACTAGGTCTATATTCTATACACGTTCACACACATCATTCATACGAATAAATACGTTCATACAATTAAACACATTCACACAGCACACTCATTCCGTTTGGTCGGTGGAGTACTTGATATTCCTCCACCGACCTACAATTAAACTAAGCTAGATTGGGGTCGATGAGGTACTTTTATTAATATTCCGCCATCGACCCCGCACACACACACTCACTCGCTTTCATCGTTCGAGGGGCGATGGTGACGTTCTATTCACCCTCACCCCTCGCCATTCACACCAATAAATACTTGCACACAGACAAGACACAAAGACACATAACACATAATACATACTATATAAAATAAAAAAACCCAATTTCCCCTAAAAAGCGGAACAGGGGACTCAGAAACTCGCTACCCTGCTCGAGGACTCTTCTTAAATCCGGCGGCATGCCTGCACGCTCTCTGTAAGGAGCCAAGGCATGACACGCCTCTATTATGTGGGACACATCGAGCAACCTTTCTCTGCATAGGGGGCACCTGCGCGGGCTTTGGCCCATAAGCAGCTACCCATGTGTCAACCGAGTATGGCCAACCTATTATCTGAAGTTTTTGTGAAGGGAACTCAGAGTTCATAGCGGTGTTTTTATTGCTATTTGTAAATTAAAAATCGTAATTACATCACAATAAATGTTTCAAACATTCATCTAATCACTTGATTGTTATACAAGTGTTTTTTTGTGTGATTTTGAACTATTAATCGGATCAAGCATTAATAGTTGATTAACTATCATCCTCAACCAAGGCCTTAAACTTGGTTAAGATTTATTCGTCCAAGTGCGATTTAAACAGTAGTTACTGCTAGACAGTACAGTTTGAAAATAACAAAGCTTTTTTTAAATGCTTTAAGCAAGCAATCTCGGAAAAATAAAGTAGAATTCTTCTGGTAATGAAACATTTTACAATTATTGGGTAAGCGCCTAGGCTCCGTCCTCTCATTTTTTAAAGTATTCTCTTAAAACATCGTATTATTCAATTGTTCTAGAACAAAATTACTCGATTATAATTGAGTTTTTACTTGAAAATTATTATGCCGATAATACTACGTGTAACAAATTAATTGGTATAGCTGGTTAAATATTTATAGAAATCTGTATTGTGTAGTAGGAGATTTATAAATTTTGAGGGGATATATAGGGTTTATGTACTATATTTCTATATGTATTTCATGTAAATTAAATAAATTATGCTTCATGACAACAGTTCTAACAAAGCAAACCGTTTGCGTTTATTAATTTTACAGTAATGGAAAGGGATTTGCATCTCAGCTCACCCTATTTAATTAGTCCTGTTGTCATTAGTCTTTTAGGACAGGATGGACTTTTTTGACATGTAGAGAAAAATCTCAGGGCTGTAAACCTATGTTAATTTAATTGAAGCCTTCAAACGTTATCGTTTCTAAATTGCTATATATTAAGAAAGGATAGAAGTAGTGGAAGATAATAACATTTAAGAAATAAATTCATCTAAGATTTGGATAAATATTTTTCAAATAATATTTAACAATAATTTATAAATAAAATACTTGTTGGGATCACTTCAATACCACGTTAATTTATTCTGTTCTGAATTGGTGATTTTGCCGTATGTTGCCAGCGAGGCAAATCGGGAAGACATATAATTTTCTTCGAAAAAAGTATAAAAAATAATTGTTTGCCAAATGTTAACCAATTTTATCCTTTGGTCCTTTTTGTGACGTTCTTATTTCATAAGTGCGTTGTACAAGGATAAAGCATTATGATCAGATCAAAACGAACATATCATCTGTGGTCAACTGATCGTCTTTACGCAGATGTTGACTTCATTTTTTTGCATGACCAGGTAACTTGGAAATATAATAATAATAATTTATATTATATATATATGATCTGGACCCACCGTGTGAGGCTGGCTACGTCTTGGCCCAAGCGTAGAGGATTTCCCTGGAGTGTCCCTCCCCCATGGAATTTAGTCAATACTTTTATTTATAGGAAATATACTATATATATCTGCATAAATTCAGCACGAAGGAAGGTGCCGAGTATCCAGTGAGTGTGGCTCGGAGAGGCTAGAGACATTGGCCGAGTATGAGGAAGGCGTGGGTTAGTGATTGCTGGTTCAAGCAGAAGGTTTATTACTCAAGAACCCCTCGTTGTGGTGGAGAAAAAGCAAGTTCTTTTGAGGGACTGGGGTATTCATTTACTGGAGATGAGGACCGAATGAGCATACACTCTTTTCTGAACTCGTTGAAGAGTTAAGACTCGCCCGAAATGTCAGTATAGAAAATTTGTTTGCTTCTGCGTATGAATTGTTCAAAAGTTTGGTCCTTGGGTGGTTTCGAGCTATCAAAAGGGAAGTAGTCAGCTAGGAACAGTTAGCGGAAGAGCATAGAACATATTGTGCACCTCGTGACTATGAAGATTGATATGGGAAGAGATCCGAAGGTGTACCTAAGGTCCCACAGACCCCACATGCGGGTACATTGCAGTCATGAAAAAATACTATATTTGACTCCCGTCTGAGGAACATATGCTCAATGTTTTAATGAAGAACATTGATCACAATTACTTCTTAAGGAGATAACTTCGATATGACAACTGCGGTCCTTTGGAAGGAAACGTGAAAAAGCTGGTTGGAGGGATGAAACTCAAAGAGGTGAAAGGCCTTTTGGAACCAGACCTCGCTGACCGGCCACATCGGAGGAGAGCGGTTGAAAATGTTACTCAAATAAAGAGCAAGCCTCCGTGGAGTACTCGGAATCCGCCAAGAACATTTACTTGTTGGAATTATCAAGGGATGAGAAATTCTTTTAAGAACTGCTCTGCCCCTAAGACAAAATATTGTGAAAGTTGTGGAAGAGAGGAAATTGTCAGCAAACTCTGCCCTCGCTGATGCCGAGGCCAGCGAAACAATTCCCGGGGTTTGCATTAAGCGAACTAATGTCTGAAGAACCCCCAAGTTCTTGACTCAAGCTAAATGGATGGAATGGTTAATGGTCGTCAAGGGAGTGATTTCCGGAAGAAAAGTGCAATCGATGCAACATTTTTGGGTCTATTTGATACCCGACCCTACACGGAAGATAGTAGGAAATTATTGCCTTGGTTTGCTCGAGCATCTCAGTCAATAATGAGTGACGCGTTGTGGGCGAGTAGAAATACAGCGTGACAGAGCAAGAATACTTAGCTATCCTGTGGGCAGTAGAGAAATGCGGAATTCGGCAGGCTGGCTCCCGGGAGGACTCGGCGGATGGTTGTTGTCGGAACAACAATGCCCAATTAAAATTGTTGGTTCGGAAAAGAACGCATGAAGGTGGAATATTGCTTTTATATTATCGATTTATTATTGCTAATTTAGATTATTGAAGTCTTGGTTAATTTTTGTTAAGTAAGGCCTCATCTGATTTATGGTTTACTGTAATAGCTAATTCAGGAAACGAAAAACCAATTTTAATTTATACCATGATAAATCCCCCAATTTTTAAGTAGAATTCACTTTTTTTTCTTTTAAATTTCCCTCACCATTAATCTACATATTTTCTGGTTTGGCGTGATTATTTGCATGATCAGGCCTCATAAATATATAAATACTCATTTAAGCAGAGGAAACTCTAATGTCACTAGGACAGGGTATGGTTGGTGCTCAAAACCGCTGTGTGCGCTTGGCGGTTTTTTTATCCTAGCCCAAGCCTATTTTATTTTGTTTATAAAATTTTGTATGAATAAATAATAAATTGTAAATAAATTTTATTTATTTTTATCCAATTTGTTTGCAGTGTAAACAAGAATATACTTTTAGTTAAAGGAGTTTCCCATTACTTCCCTTCTGGAGAACTCTGGAGGTATAAAATATAAATAAAAACGCCCAACTCAGAAATATTTCTTTGGTTTTTAATTTTTTGTAGTTTTGTTATGTGAATTGTCCCTCCATTTTCACCCTCCGCTCCGGCGAGCTTCTGGGTTTGTTGATAATTTTGGATGTAACAATCTCACCAGTTTTCTTTCTCTATTTTTTCCCTTTATATCCATCGACTTTTATATAACCATTGATTACTTCAATTACCTCCACTAACCAATAACTTCATTTGCGGCGAAACGCTACAGACCATGAAAAAAAAGAGTAAAACAGGCATTCAATGTCGTATTTGTGATGTAAATTTGCTGTATTTACCTATAATTATTATTTTTCTTAGTGAATGTTGGAAACTAGTTTACATAAATATTTATTGAAAAATTAATGAACTACGGAATCAAATATTGAAACTGATAAGTTTAATTAATAGCATAATAAAATGTTTCATGTTATCCAAGGAAATTAATCAAGCAAGAGTCCACTTCCGTAAATTTCAACAAGATAATTTTGAATATCTTCTTTCTAATGACTTGGGTAGGATCTACAAATTACTTTGTGAAGTCCTCTATCTCAACGTCCCAGATTCCTGGAAAAGATTTCACTTTATTAATTTTTAGCAGAGTTTTAACAAAATGGTTATCACGAAGAATCGAGATCTCCTATGGTCTGAATGAAATACAAATTCTTTTTTTATTGTCAAGCTTTCGACCTATTTGAAGGCCATACTCAAAACCTGTCAATTATCCATTATGAATACATATTTGAACAGATAATTTCACAATCATGTTTAAGTATTCGTAAGAAGAGTCCTCGAGCAAAGTAGCGTGTTTCTGAGTCCGCTGTTCCGCTTTCTAGGGGAAATTTTTGTTTGTTTGTTGTATTAGTATGTTTTATGTGTTAAGTGTCTGTGTTTTGCCTGTGTGCATGTATTTATTGGCGTGAATGGCGAGGGATGAGGGTGAATATAACGTCACCATCCCCCCTCGAACTAATATAAGTACCTCATCGACCCCAATCTAGTTTCAGTGTAGGTCGGTGGAGGAATATCAAGTATTCCACCGACCAAACGGAATGAGTGTAGTGTATGAATGTATTTAAGTGAATGAACGTATTTATTTGTATGAATGATGTGTCTGAACGGGTATAGAATATAGACTAAGTGTGGGGCTGAGATGACCAATGACCAAGTCGGAAGCCCCAGCAAAAAAAAAAAGAAAAAGATATAATTTGGAAAGGCGTCGGTGGCCACAATGTTTGGTCTTTGACGGTGGCTCGTCACTGGTTCGACGTAAAGGTCCCGGGTTCAAATCCAGCCGCCCTGCAATCGAACCTACTTACATTTGGGCTTTTTTTTTCAAAAAACACCCACACCCTAAGGGCTTATATGACCTATGGTGTTGCGAATCTTTGTAAAAAATTTAAAAAATAAAAATAGTTTTTTGATAGTGTCCATCATGATTTTGAACTACATAATAAAACGGTTGAAAAAGACAAATTATTTCCTACCCATTATCTTAATATCTACCTTGAAATCGTCACGTTTTGACATTATAACAGGATAATTGTAAAATACTGAACAAATGATGGGATTTATTATAAACTTTACGACAATCAGTTTTCTTAGGCGGGCTCCTTGAATTGTTGAAGAGCGAAGGGATGTAAATTGACAAGCAACAGCCGGCCCAATGTTTACTTCCCCCTGCTCAATATCGGGGACACACCCTTCTCAACAACCCCAAACTCTTTTCTATTTCTGTAAAAGGGAACCGCCCTCCTTCGGAAAACGTTAGTTTACAAAATTTGAAACATTTCCTATTAGGCTTTAGAGGCTTTAAATTGGAAAAAGTAACCGGTATAGCCTAGTAAGTATAAATTAAAAATAATAGTATGCTTTATGTTATAAATTATGAAATCTTATTAATAACAAACCTACAAGAAAATTATTATTTATTATTAAAAATTTTCATGCAAATAAAAGAAAACCAATGTAGTAAATTCTAAAGCTAGTTATTACTAAATCTAAACGTAGATTTAAAGCGAGAAAGGAAACTAAGAGCAAATAACAAAGCTTTTTAAGTTTATTAAAAATATAATTATTTGGAGATCGTGAGATGGTGTAACGTAGGTGTAAGAAAAACATTTATTATGTCGTGCCTATATTTCGATCTATATTGAGATCTTCTTCAGGGCCTGGGATTTATAAGTAGGATGTATATAATGTATAATTATTTCATTTAATCTTTGATGGAACTTTATAGTTGTAATAGCTGAAATTAAAAATAGCTGTAAAATTACAATGAAATCAGAACTAATTGTAAATCAGTTGCACAGATAAACTAGACGATACGAACAGAATTAATTGTTGATTCTACGCATCAGTTCAAGTACGAGCCTGACAGTATAATTATATTGAAATAAAAGGCGTGTAATGATCAGTGCGTAGAATTTGCGCTGACTGTCCCCAAGGCATTTTTACAATAAAGTGCCAATTCTTTAAAGTGTTGCCGAGAAATTGTCGTTCAGAACACGTTCATCTTCCGTGCCGCGCTTATGGCCGTCGTCATAAGCCTTTCTCGAACGAGAATTTAAAAAAACAAGTTTGACGTTATTTGACCCAACAAGAGACAATAATTGTATATGTTATGTAAGAAATATAAATTGTTGCCTTTGTACAAATATTTGCAATCTCTTTTACTACTTTCAAAATTGTTTCTACTTAATTTTAAATGAATTCTTAAGGTCAAGTAAGGCTTCCAGTTTGGTATTTCATCTTTAGTATATTTTTGTGCCAATGTTTTGTAAAACTAATTCAGCAATCCCCCTCTAATTTTACCTCTAAATTATATTTATGCTGGTACATCGTAAGTAATATTTGCAGACGCAAAATTGGCTTTTATATGGAATATTCAACAGCTTAATCCTCTCAAATATAGTAAAATTATTTCGTCATGAAAATCTAAGTCTAGGGAAAAAACGATTCCTTATTTAAAATACTTCTGAATAAGGTTTGTTCTCATAAAATAGCTTTGTAGAAAGCAAACCTTGCTGGGGTCAGATACGTTATCCTTACGCCATCTGCAAACGCCACCCCCTCTTGATAATACTCATGGCCTAACTGCTGATACAATCATTGTGGATATTAATTGAAATCGGCTTAAAAATGTTTATTTTCATTCTAAACGAAACAGAAAGGTGGTACAATTAACAACAATGAGGGTGGAAACGACAATAGTAAACTTAAGGAAAAATTATGTCGGACAGTGTTTAATTAACAAGCGATTACCACTTTGTTGTAATGCTTGTTTGCAATTAAAAGACATTTTAATTAAGCATGGCGGAAAGTTTTAGCTAGACCTCAGAGACATGTTATTTCCCGGATAAACCAGATTCGTAGTAAAATATTTAGGACATGCTTGTTTTGACATTTTGCGATGAAATGTATTGTATTGTAGTAGAACATGGGATATACACATTTTAAGAAGACACACTTAGGGCCTATGAGAACACCTAGATGATTAATCAATAGTATGAAAATTCTAAGCCAAAATCTTTGCATACATTATCTCTCTTGGATTTTTTTTTGAAATTTAAAACAATGGAATTCCTTACGCGGCAAATAAATTATAGCCATGGCAACGTTCCACCTCCACCAACTCTGCCGCTTACTATAAAGGCATTTGTGGTAATCGTGAAATACTTCATACAAGAAGAGCTAATCAAACAAAAATAAATCAAAATCTACAAAAGTAGTTTAATTTTCAGATTGGCCGTTGATTTTGCCAAAGTCAGGCTGTCAAGCGAAGGAGAATTTTAAAATTTAGGTCATTTGGACTTCCGACTCTTCTGTGCCCTTTGCAGAACACTGAAGCCCTTTCATCAACAACATATCATCAACATTCAGCGGGTAGAACGCCTGGGGTTGTCTCCCGTGCCAAAACTAACGGTTATTGAAGGCTTTTCAAGTTTTCTTTGGTTTGCAATTCTTTCTTATGGACGTTTTTTCATTTCTGCATTCGTCTAATCAGTCTCTACCAGACTCTACATCCGCTTATCTAATAACGCCTATGAGGATTTTGGACCAGACCATCTCGCATGTTTAATTACTAATACACCTTTTATTAAATTATAAAATAACACGTAATAAACCAAAATAATTATAACAGTAACTGCTTACATATAGTTGATTATTATTAAATTATACTGCAAAATAATAGGATTTTACGATATATAACTCTATTTACAATAGCCGAAAAGTCGAACAAGGTAGCAATGATTGATTACTGATTTATATAATCTCTTATGTGTAGAGATTAGTGACCGTTAATCGATAAATATTCAGATAATTACGGTTGTACGGGTCCAAGCTTATGGATTGCCCAAATATTCCAATATTCAAAGATTACATAGTTTTCAATCCAAAATTTTAAGACTAATTGTTTATGCCTTTTTTACGTAAACAATACTCACTTCACAGAGATCTTAACATGCCAACAATTTTTTCATCCATCGTTTTAATACGTTTTAATAGTAAATTGCAAAATCACCCTTACACACAAATACGATTACTCCATTCCCAACAATTACCATGTAACGTCTGAAAAGAATATCGATAAAAGACCACTTAAATGATCAATATCATTTTATTTATCCTGAGCGGCTGCCAAACGGTAGGTTTCTCTAAACTACACGTAATGGCACAAACGTGAAATCCAATCTGCTGGTTGTATAATACATGTACAAGTGTAGATTAGCATTAGAATTGCAAGAACTTCTAGGAGGCCTCTGGCCTGATGGTTTAGGGGGAGTCACCCATGTTGGTGCCTGAGCGACTCCGAGGTTGTACTCTTATCGGGCGCCATCGATTTCTTTGGTCATTTCGACGCCCGTACGTTCACTAAAACTAGTCATTCCCACACTCATACAATAAATACATACATACTCCTATATACAAACCCAATCACACATGCATATCCTCTGTCTAGAATCCGGTTCAGAGGGTAGTCGACATTCCTCCCTGACCCGGCTTGGCGGAGCAGCAGCGGTAGAGCCTTGAAATTACATTCTGCACAGCCGTCCATACTGTTATTCTAACATAATCTTAACCTAAACTTTAATCTACGAAATAAATACCCCACAATGCACAAACCATTATCCCAGTGTCTCTCAAAAACCTAAGAAAGTTTTCTTTAAACTCGCTGCAACGCTGGAACATTCTCCTAAGTACTGCGGAGTTCCATTTTGGTCCCTTACTGGGCGAAGCAGAGACAACCCTCCAGCACATGCGACAACGTGAGTCTGTTTTCTTGGTATGCTGAGCACCTAGAATGACTAGCACCAACCAACCCCCCTCAGGTACCCATGAGTCGGCTCGTCGGCTTGACGGACACCCGCGCGTCAGACGAGTCGGCCCAACGACGCTTTTAGTTTTCGCATATCAAATTTTTCAAGCCTAATCAGGATGGTCTCAACATCACCACTTTGAGGGACAATAGTCGTCGCGGCCAGGTCCGCTCTCTCTCGTTTCCCTCCAGTCCGACGTGCCCACGAATCCAGACTAAAACAACCCTTTTCCCGGCGCGCACAGTGTCCGCATATTTTAATTGCATTTTGCCGACCAGCGGATATAGGGGTCTCTCTGGGCTCCCACCGCGCCAAGGGAGTCAGTGCATATGAGAACAATTTTGTCCCCCGAGTCCGTCACCCCCTGCATCGTGTATTGTTCGGCGTACAGTTGTAGATAAAAAATAAATTAAGTAAAAAATCAAAAAACAATTTGCGTAAATAAATAGTAATTGTTTTGTTTTGACAATTGGTTGCTATCAATTTCCCTTTTCTCCCAATAATTTAATTATTAGATAACCAATTCAAAGCAAATTTAATTGTATGTGTAAAGGGTAACGAGGTAATTGAACCGCATTAAACCGTTCCTCCCCCCCAACATTTATCTTATTGGATTGTTATAATTATTTATCGTACAGCTAAAACACTACCAATTGATATAAAAAATCGATATTATGTTAAGCATGGAGTCAACGTAACCCGTTTGTAATATATGTATCTCAAAAATGTATCGTGGAACCATAAAATAAGTCGAAGGTGGTTGCTTGGTGTCTATGTTTGTCTTTGCCAGTTTGAGCGGATAGGATATTAATATTCATTCGCACCTTTTTCCCGCCATCCCACAAACTAAGATCGGGCCGAATAAATTTTTAAAGGTGGGAGCAGAAGTTCTATGAAAATTTGAATCGACGGAGATATGTTGCAACATAAGTTATTACTGTAATTGCCTACTTTTTTATAGCAGGCTGTATAAATGTGTATATATATTTTTTTAAAATTTATATATATATATATATATATATATATATATATATAAAAAAAGAAAATTGTATAGAAAGTGTAAAAAATACATCGAAGGAACTGCTTAATTTCACAATACAAAATAATTCTCTTTAACTGTGGTAGGACTATATTCCATTGTTGTTTTTCAATCTGGTCAATTCGATTTTATATTTTTCATGACTCTCGGTTAAGAAAATTGTTAAAAGGTTTTACCGCGTCGGCCTAAATGGTACGTTTACTATGAGTTTCGTAACATCATGACTAACAAAAAGTACTAAAAAAATATATATATTTGAGCTGTATAAGGGAAATAAATATTTTGCAATGATTTAATATTTTTAATCAAAAAATTCGGATAAAATTTTTGAATTCATCATCGATGAAAATAATTGAACATAAATAATCATTTTAGTTAGAAAAATGAATAAATAAAAGTAAATAATTTATTTTAACAGGCAATAAATTTACGTCGGTTTCTCTCACTCTCTCCTCTTCTCTCCTCTCTCTCTCTCTCTCTCTCTCTCTCTCTCTCTCTCTCTCTCTCTC
>CM077103.1:33906160-33984561 GCA_039619505.1 Cimex hemipterus | reverse complement strand
GTAAAATTATAATCACATTCACTCCCCCAAAAAACCTTCTCCATTCTTGCTAATAACTTACTGTACTCTTGACAATTTTGAGCCACTCGTCAAATATAAATCAACCCAAATGTAATATATTTCTTCCAAGATGTAGTAATACTTCCTTAACAAATATGACCACATTTTTCACCTACCTTATTTGTTATATAATTTTTTTTTCGACGAATCCGCAGTGCCTTGAAATGAATTGTGTTTATATTTATCATTTTGGATATTTACCTGTCAGATTTATAATCCGATCCGATAAAATTGATCCCCTTTCATGAGTCACAATAACTGATTGCAGTTTTATCGATCATATATAGCTATAAATGAAGTATCATAATGGACTAATAGTAAAAAGTTTTCCAATTTTTTTGCGACTTGAACAATGAAAAGATTTATCCAAATGCCCATTTAAAAAGAAAATATTCAAACCCGGCTGTCGGCCTTTGCGGTCAATATCACTTCGACCAATTCATATTTCACGCAATGTAGGCCAGAATCTCATGAAACGTCGGAGTTCCTTTAACAACGTTCCACCCGGAGAAACCTTTTGATACTGGCCTGGTCTCGTCGAATTCATTCAATCGAAAGCGATATTTCAAAAATCTTGAATTTTATTTGTACACATTTCCTAATACCTTCGTACTAGAGGTTTGGTGGATATGGAGTTATAAACAAATACAATATAAAAAAAAGAAAATCAACATTAATAATAACTCCATTTTGTCTAATTGACCAAATTACTTCTATCGATGAATTTTTCTTTTTATGTAAGGTCTTGATTGAAATGAAAAAGTTAGTGCCCCGAGCTGGATTCGAACCCATGACTGGGTTGGTGAATGACCTGTATACCCCGGTGCTCTAACCTCTTCAGCTAACGTGTTAACTGACATAAACAAAGCTCTGACATAAACTCTCCATCTCAACTTAAAACCTTTTGAATTTTCCCTCTTTTTTGATATTTTCTATTGTCGTGTCATCGTGATACGAGACAAGATTTGTCAGGTGCTTATGAAGCGGTCACAGGGAGCTGTTAGTGAAGTTATACTTATTATGTTTACTCTTACTGTATTAATAATAACAATGGACTAGTGTCCGTCTGTCGAGTTTACACATTCAAGTTTATTAAAATTCTCAAAATATTATTGTTTAATAAAATAAAACATCGATTAAAATTACATACATCCACCAATTATATTTTAAAGAAATGGTATATGAATGAAAAAAACGCCTCCATTGCCTCCAGTTTGGCAAATGGAGACAATTTGGGCTAATCAGTGATGAAGGGACAAAGATCTCCTGTGTAATTAATTAAACAAAATTCTGCCAGGACAGGACATTCGTCCAGAAAATGCATTTGCAGTTTCATTGACATTGTAGTTGCTTGGCGAAAAAAGGAAATTATAACTTTTCTCCAGGGTTAATAATGAAAATTTATATCTGTTCTTAATATAAAAATTATGCTAGCCTTAATTATAGTGAATTATTCTAGTTCTTGAAGTAAATGTTGCTACTACAGGTGGACACTTGCAACAGATACATCGGCATAATAATCTGTCCCTCAACCGAACTATCTAAAAATGATACAGCGGTGCCATTAATATATTCGGCATTGAATCTGACTAATGTATAGGTCAAACTAATGCATATAATGTATAGTTGTCCATAGTAATTTGTTATCCTTATTACCGATACTGCAAAAAAAGTAAATGCATTGTGCTCACTTTCACAATT
Source organism: Cimex hemipterus (assembly GCA_039619505.1). Lineage (NCBI taxonomy): Eukaryota > Metazoa > Arthropoda > Insecta > Hemiptera > Cimicidae > Cimex > Cimex hemipterus. Next base: position 33,982,800 of record CM077103.1, on the reverse strand, counting down.
ATTTATTAACAACTTTATGTAATTGAATGTATTTTTTTATAGAATTATATCGAATGTACTGGTCTGGTATTTTCTAATACTATAAAATAATTTCAATTTTTTATTTCATTGTACTTGAAGACATACGTTTCAAAATTGTAAATTGCTTTTTATTAACATTTGTTAATATTTTATTAATTAAATTTAAATATTCTGTTGAAAGGGATATTACACGATAGCTAGACGAATATAATTTAATGACCTTGGTATAACTGTCATTATTTTAACTATAAAAATTTTCACTATTTTTTTATATTATTGAGTAAACTTTTGCCGTGAGCTGTAGTTATAAATACAGATTCATTATAAACCCAGATCACACCGTATTTGTTCCGTTTAAATTTCATAGCCCCACTATACTTTAATTAAATTGAAAGCCCTCTCTAAACTTAAATTAAATTAAATTAATTATAACAGATTGAATTGAATGTTATTGAAAAACAGAAGTTTTCTGGCCGTGCTAGAAAGTACGTTTCTGTGCCATTTCACACCGCCATACAAAAATAAAGATAGCTGACGGCCTGGCAAAAAAACAACTTTAGACAAACAAAGACAAACAGTATTGTATTGCCTAAATGTACAATTGACTTGACAGGAGAAGGATCATTACTCTGGATATTGCACTCTTAATCTTCTTCTTAATCTTCTTCTTAATTTGTCTTCTCCTTTCGAAGACAGATAAGTAACTATCAAACGATAGATTTATCACCCTGCAGACTTCAAGTGGAAATCTCACAATTTATCTCTTCATCGTTGCTCTCAGTCCTCAAACCGTCTAGAGGCGAGCATTCAAACCACAGCCACAATTCGTCGACCAAGAGCTGCACCTTCTTTCCCCGTATTTGCTCCATTATCCACGTGACCAATAAAAGTGAAGTTGATTAAATTAGTTGAAAGATACTTTCATTACGCAAATACTGAATGTAACACCCTTATCATCGATTGATTTAATGAACTTGGAATATAGAGGTACATAACTTGAAATTAATACACTAGTTGGGGTGTGGCTTATGAGTGCCAGGCAAATGGCGTACAGCAAGAATTTACGGACCTGGAATTACAAGAGCTTATACAATGAATCACTTCTTGTCTTCACAAACGTTAGTTCTGAAATTGTACTCAAAGGCCAATTTTTCTTTGGACAAGTTGTAATATTGTAATCATGATGAAATTGATTCAAATTTATTGATACATGTTAAATTGTGATTAAAGTTTGTTAAGTCAGAATTTCGGAGTCAGAGAAAATTGCGGCTTGGATTTATAAATGTAATTCATTACGGATCATGCTTAAACATTATCATGGTAATATGGAAATAGATCACATCCTTATATTCAATAATGGCGGGTCAGAAAATTGTTGTATTTTTCAAAATTAATTTTTTTATAATATTCACATTTATTGATTGATATTTTATTGTAAATTATGCGAAAATTTAAAATTAGGACTAATCAGAGTTATCTATCTTAAGTAGCAAAACAAAAATAGGACAATATGTTATATGAACGCCAATAAAAAATAAGATATAGTCTTGTACGTATATAGACGAGCAAAATAGATGATGACGAAATTGAAATGATTAGATGAAAAAGGATGATTTATCATATTTAGCATGATATGAACATTAGATTGAATAATTTTAAACTATTGGGATTGGGTCGTAAGTGTAAATAAGAAGACGTTTAATTGGTCGACTTGGGGATTAGGATCGACTTAACGTTAAGTTGTTGTTACTGTTGTCTGTTTTTACTTTTTTTATGTCAAGGCGAGAAGTTGAAACGGTTCCATTCATTGACACCGGCAACATCGGTCTAGTAATTCGAATCACGTAGCGTTTAAGGCCGTTCAACTCCGCTTGACATTTGTCGGAGTAAATTCTCCGAGGCTTTCGACCCTGGACGTTATTGCCCGATAAAACAAGAATGTATACAAATAGAGCACAGTAAGCGTGGAACGTACGTTCGGTTGAAAACTTGGGAGTATTCGGACTCGACGCCAGGATGAAATCATAAAAGATTTGGGACAATTTTCTCCTATGGTACTACAGCCCGGAATTGTATCCGGGCAATCTTGTAATCAAACCTCTATATGTTAGTGTGTATGTTTCAGCTTTACCACCATGTGTGGAAGAAATAAATATTTATTATTTTTTGAAATGGATGTGAGGCTTAATTTATTTTTAGTGCAGTTCGTGCTTATACTTCATATTTTTTATTAATTTATATTATTATTATACTATTTTAAGTCAGTTTATTAATGAAATGGAATAATTTAAAAAATATAATTATGGTAATATTTATCAAAGTTTTGAATTACTTTTTAAATATTTTATTTCTAAATGTCAAACGACTCGGTGATGTACTCGTGAACAACGAATTCTCTTCAAAGGAAATCATGATTATATTATTTTCTAAACCTAATATAGCAAAGTATTTCCAAATTCAAACGTTTTAATTTTTATGTGAACTAAAACTATTCTGTACACGAACTATAAAAATATACTTTTGATACTGTAGAGATGAATCCAAAAGATTTCAACTTTCTACTTTGACTTAGTTATTTTAACTCTTATAGTAAGAAACACAATTTTTTAATTCAAGCAAGTGTAACATCCTAAATACTTGTTACAAAGAGCAATGTAGCAGTATGTTCCGTATGCAATAATAAATCTCAAGAGATAGTTATGCGGAAATCGTGTGATGTAGACTTCAGGAAAATATTTTCTTTATCGTGCTATGTTTCGATCTATGTTGAGATCATTTTCAGGGCCTGTAATTTACAAAAATTATTTAAATTTAACAAATACATGAAAGATGTGGAAAAGAATGAATTTATACAATGCCAAAAAATATTTTTCAAAATTATAATCATTAAAAGTATTTCTACTCGCTCAAAGTGTTTGTTTTCTGCGTAAGTGTGTCATTCTTGAGTGTCGTGTTGAGAGTGCCAGTGAGATATTGCTTTTTCGGTATGGAAAGACATTTCTGTATAAGGAGGTGGTTTCTTTGAGGTAAAAGAGCTTCGTCGACGTTCACTCTTGTTTTTGATATAGACATTTGGGTATATATTGTCATACGAAAAGCTGTGGTAAATGTGGTGAATCGTCTCCCGAAACTGCTAACTGCAACAATGATCCTTGTTGCATAAATTGTACTGGGTCTAACCTTGCCTATAGGAAGTAATGTCCTATTTACAGTACAGAAAAGAAAATAGTAAACATCCGTCAAAATGGAAACGTGTCTTACAAAGAGACCGGAATTTTATTAAAAACAATGTTCTTCACCTCGATGTAGATTAACTTTGCAATCACAAGCAGCTTCTAATGAATCTAGTATCCGTCTACCCTCTTCTTCGTCCACCACACACCTGTCCTGTACCCACCATTCAATCTTCTTCAAGTCAATCTTTTCAACCGCCTTCCTCCTCTTCGTGCCCATCACACAATCACACAATTGATTCCTTGGTTGGTGAACTTGCAAAACACAAAGTTGTTCATGTTCTACCAAATCGCAACCGCCTTAACCTCAAATCAAACGTGTGCTTCCATTCCTCGATCAACACAATTTGACCTTGTTTTATCTATACTTTGTGAAAGCAACTCTTGTTCTAATGGATCCTTGAATGATACTGCTCAGATTACAAAAAGCTAAAGAATCCGAAGTTAAATTTGGAAAATATACGTACTAAACGATGTAAGTCCCAGAGCTTGACTTTTTCAAAAGTTTCAAACAGAGGTATTACTGAAAATAACAGAATAAAACAACAGCAAGCAACAAATACACAGAAAATAGATTTCATAACCAATGTACAACAAATAAACGTCTTCGTTACAAAGTATAACCAACACTTTATGATTTTCGAAATTCTTTGTTTGATAACTCTTAATTTTTATTTTTATTCAATTAGTTGTGCCAATATTACAATGGAATATGGATGGCTTTATCATGAAACGAAATGAACTTCAATATTTATGATCAAAGTTTTATTGCTAGCTTGCTTAAAGGAAACTTATCTAAAGCTCTTTGATAAAATGAACTTTAAAAATTTGTCTTTACTAAGAAAGGCTTTTACTGACGGTTAGATTGCTTGTGGTGGTGTAGGCCTAGTAATGACATACCGTATACACAAATCGATTTAGATTCTGGGCTCCATATCATAGTATACTAACCCATTATCCCCCCAGGATAGGGACTTGGTAACATTTGAGGAGTTATTTGTAACTTTCAATCAACTTCCACAACCCGCCATTACTCTTGGTGATTTTAATACCCACAACCCTTTATGGGGTGGAAAACGAATACGCAGGAAAGTCCGTCGAATTAATATTAGATAGAAGTAACTTAAACTTAAATAATGGATCTCCAACATATTTTTGTCCTAGATATGGTAAAATTTCAGTAATAGATCTTACTCCAACTCTGTAACCCATTTTGAAATGGGAAAGTCTAAAAGACGAACATATTTCTGATCATTTTCTGATTATCGTTCATATTTTTTTAAAGAAGAATCGTTATCACGGGCCTGGTACTTGCAAATTAGAAAAGGCTACTTGGTCTCGTTTTCAACACAGCATGATCCCAAACGGTTTAGATATTGATAATTCTGAAATTGACTCCTTAGTTGATGGCCTTAACAATAAACTTTTGGAAGGAGCAAGAGTAGCGTTCCCCCGGAAGAAACAAAAAAGAATAAAGCAGGTCACAGTTCCCCCGTGGCAAGCGGCCAAAAATAGGAAAAAACGTCTAAGTATTTTCTTAAGACGACTTTCTAGAGAAATGTAGAAAATTATAATTTGGTAAAATACGTGCTCTATGCTGTCATTAGAATAAGTAAAATTTTGGAACTAATAATTATAATACCCCGATCCCGCGGTCGTGAGTTCGATCCCCACCGTCGCCTCTGGACATTTTTCTGATACCTAAGAGGGCCGATGGCCGCAATTGAAAGAATTTGGCACGGCAGTCGTCAATGGAAAGAGCTGAATCGGATTTTAGTGACCCTGGATTTGGTCCCAACTCACTTCAAAATGAGTTTCCTTGATGGAAAAACACCGGGGGGTCAAATTGAATTGCGAGCATGTAAAAATGGAGCCAGGGTATAATAATAAGGGTATAAATATAAGAACAGCTGTAGTGCTCAGGGGAAACACTTCTAGTTCTTGGTATCCATTGTTTAAAAAAAGTCTGGTTATTGGGACACTATAAAAATTGAAGGACGTGGTTACAGCTCATTCATTAGCTCTCGTAAAGGTGGTAACGATGGCTTCCTAACTGAATCTGTAGAAACTGCTGATGCTTTTCCCCAACATCTTCACAAAAAATCCGAGGTGCCGCACCTTGTCTGTAGTTGAGAGGGGAGTATTTTTTAAGAAAACAGAGGGGAGATCTTTTTACTAAGAGTGAATGTAATGTGGGTGGCTTTTTCCGTGTTAAATTGTATCTTTTTCATAGGAGTTGCTAGAGAGAATTGCCGTATCGTCTGCAAATGTGACTGTGGTGGATTCGGGTTGGGATGGGACGTGAGCTGTGAAAATCTGGTAAAGTATAGGGGCCAGAACGCTACGCTGAGGAAAACCAGCATGGATACGGAAATATACTTAATAATAAATTATATTAATAATAAATATTTAGGAAAGGCCTTCGATGACTTTAAAAAATCAGTCAGTGAGATAACTGCAAAATGAGAAATGAGAGTAGGTGGATGGAAGGAAGTCGTTGAGCATGAACTGCAGACCCGGGTGCCAAACTCGATCAAAAGCTTGGCTTACGCCAAGAAAGGCTCCGGGGCAGTACTGTCCCATCTCAAGGGTGGACGAGAAAATGTCTACCACGCGGTGCCACTGCTGGACAGTTGAGTGGCAGTTGCGAAAACCATATTGATGGGCTGGGATTGTGTTTCGAGAATTGAGAATCGGAAGAATTCTTTTAAGTACGAGATTTTCTAAAATTTTACCCACCGTAGGTAAATATCAATATCAATTCAAAATTATAACATGGTATATGAAAAAAAAGCTGCCAACATGGAGAAATTTATCAACTCAAATTTTAACCCAGTATAATATAACATCTAATCTACCATAATATTTCAACACTTTTATAAACAGGAACAGTATTTACATATAAGTTATTTCTAAACAAAATATAAATTAAAAATAAATTTAAGTTTTAGCTAAATAAAGAATATTAAATAAGTACTAAAATCAATGATTAGAATAAATTATAGATCAAATTATGATAATGTCTACTATACTATTCCTTTTTAACAATTCAGTTGGCTTTGAGACACCACACAGAATGGACGAGTTTACGTACAATCTGTATATTTCCAGAGTTTTATTATAGGGCAGGGGACTTATTTGTAAGCGTAATTTCAATGTACGGATAGGTGAAAATCAGACAATCATTTCAGTGGTTAATAAAAGATATCGATATTGTTTCGTTGTCGTTTGTTAATTGAACATGGATAAATGAACTATGAGTAAAGATATATTATACGGTAATCGGAATTGGTCCTATGTCAACTATTATGTTGACCCACAATAGTGTGTGAAAAAGTTTAGTTATAAGAACTTAAAGATTAAAAATGTCATTTGTATTGTGTGTTTCTTAATGACCTGTTGTTACATAATTTGTTGAAATCGCGAGGAGCGGTCATGAATGAAGTAGTTTAGAAAAACACATTTTTCATTTTTTTGCTGATGTTTCGACCTTCATTCGGGTCATATTCAGGGCCTGGATAAATTACAAAACATATGCTGATTGTAAAAAAGTACAATAAAGATGCAAATATAAACGTAGAACCAATTATTTCGTGCTCACATAAAGCGCGGTGTCATATTGCTTTTGTGTGAAAATGTTGTGAAACGTGAATTTGTTCTGCTGAATAAATTGGATCTGCTGTTTTTATACGATTTCGACAGGGAGGGGAACGCGGTAAATCCTTGATTCGTATGTAAAGTATGTACGTATGATTCAAGATCTTGTAGGGAATTGAAAGTAAAAAAGGTAAACCTGGGATCAGAGAGCCTTCAGTGCAGAACTAGGATTTGAAAAAATGTTTTCTGACCTTATTTGAAATAGTTAGTATGCCGCTGCCATTACCATAAAACAACTGGAAACAGCATTAATCGTACATTTATTTCAGCGTCGAAAGAGGCCAAAACCAGTCTTATAGTGATTTCGTTATTTTTTAAAGTTAGGAGAGGAAGGGGCACAAAATAATTCACTGTTTGTAAATTGTTATCCATATTCCAAAAGATGCACCCCTACTAAAAATGTCGGTGATTGAATTCTCCATAAAATTAGCGAATATTTATCTACTAGTGCAGTTTGGACTAAAAAGAAAAAAAAAGACATGTTAGATAAGCGATATGGCCGAACCTTTCAAACATTGAGTTAGAGATAGTAGAAATATAATTAAAAATAACGTAATTTATTGACTTAATTGTGAGTAATGTGATGAAATATATTCTGTAAATATCATGGATAATGAACTCAACAATCTTTTTTCTTTCCTATAGCAACAACGGTTGTAAACCTCCAAAAGCCGGTGAGGGGAAGATGAACCCGAAATACGTTGCGGACAAATAAATGGATCAGAAAAGAAAAAGGTGGTTTAGTTCGTTATCCTCCTCACCTCTTATAATATAAAGGAAAACCACTAAATAAAAAGAAAGAAGAAAACATAACGATAAAATATTTATACATAATCTGAATAACCGGTTAAAAAACAGAGCTATGATAGAAAATGTAAAAAAACTGCTATTTTTCTTTTTGCTCAAAACACAATTTAAAATCCCCCCACACTTTGGATTTTGAACAAAGCCCTTTTAAAAGACAAATCTCAGAATACAAACATATCTCACAAAAAATACTGAAAAAAAGTTAAGTAAAATAATAAAATATTACATCCAAATGTCCCTTTTATAAGAACATTATAACATATATACAAATAACTTTAAATTTATTTAAAAACTAACTTAAAGAGTACATAAATAAAATTTAAAAATTCCATATTTTCATTTTTGTACTCTTCAAATAATATTGAAATTGAAAACATTTCTTAATATAACATAAAAACAATTAAAAAAAATTAAAATGAATAACCACTTTTCAAAAATAAGTAAACTTTTCTCTTTGGTTGGTCGATTGGTTCGAGGTTAAACAAACTGGCTACAACGGTTTGACCGCTCCATCTATTTAATGAAAATTTTGATTTATGATGTTAGGCTACGTTGGGTTACATTTGGAGCATTTTTTCATTTAAAAATATAATAAAACCATATAATAAATAATGTTATGATCATATTTTTTATAAAATATTGTTTATTCTTTGATTGATATTCACTTTTGTTTTGAAGATCTGCGTAAATGCTTCCAACATAAAGACCGACTTACCCGTGACCTATTCCATATAAAAATAACATGATGGAAAAACATTTTTACCAAGAGTACAGTTTCTATTTGCCATTTTAAAACTGGAAACCCGGTGGAATCATTTATCCGGTCGTGGGCAGTACGGAATTAATGAAAAGCTCCGAGGGAAAGCAGGATTTTTTCCCCTATAGAGCAGATCTTTCAGCTCAATGGAAGCCGCCCCGCAGACAATTATGCTCAGAGCAATTTTTCAATTCACCGCATGGGAAATTCGTTTATCTCTTCCTTCTCTTCGAAAACGATCCATGGAGTCAAACGTCGACCCGAAAAGATTCTTTCAAACAAGGCCAGCTGAAAAGGCTTTCATAAGTGACACCGCCTAAATAATTACAAAATAAGGAGTCTAGTTGTACGCCGTCTGCGAGTGGGACAATTTTTCATATTTATATCAAAGTTGATGTTTTTTACTTCATGTTTTAAAAACTAATTACTTGTTGTAAGCCTTATATTTTAGTTACTCTAACAACGATCAATAAAGACACTTTTTGTTTGTTAGACCTGAAACAAAAAACAAAAATGATTATGGTCAAAAATAAATGGCTCCGAAATGAATAGGGATATTTGTATTTTATTCTTATTATATTAATTCTAATTAAATTAACCGTTATATTAGTTGATAAAACAAACAGAAAATACCAGCAAATGTTAATTCTATTTTTCATAACGGATTTCCTTAAGAAAAATAAACAGGAAGATAACTCATGTTGTAAACAAACACCTTTTCTCACTTTTTTCTCCATTTTATTCTAGTTGTATTCTTTTAACCATGTACACCAATTATCTTGAACCAGAAGTTCGCTATATTTATGTGAGAATATCATCGAGGTCACCGACATGTGGAAGCAAGAGGCAGTTAGCTTTTCTCAGAGCGTGGTCTCCCGGGCTTCAGCACGATTCCGAGAGATTGGAAGTGTCAATAGGAGGCCTGGTAGAGGATCTCAACGCGTTATGACAATAAGGGAGGACAGAAATATTGTCATTGCTGCAAGACGGAACCCATTCAATAGTACCCGCCAGATTCTAAATAAACCTTCTAGGTGTTTGGCAAGCATTTATCGATACAAATGATTCGTAATCAAACCCTTTGAAACGACCAGCAGCAACAGTCCGCCAACAGCAACTCAGGAAAATATGCTGCAGCGGTCGCCTAGAATAGATTCTGATGCATTTCTGTCTGTATAGTGATACAAGGCGCCGAAGAGCCTACCCGATAGGGGATGCGTAGTGCCCCAGTTCATGCTCCCTTCAATGCACTTTGAGGATGTGTGTGGACTGGACTGGGATTTACACTAGAGGCCGAACTGCACTCCGTTTGTTGAAGGCAATGTCACTACTGCTCGTAGTAAAAAATAATTATTGAGGAATACAGCCCTTAAACCAGGTACCACAAAATGTAAATCTAGTTCACGAATACAAAAATATTCATTCATCCATTCATTGGCAGGGATTTCCGATTTCTGGATGACTATGCCAAACCTCATAGAGGTATATATCCCCATTGTCTCCAGACCTCAAATCCATTGAGCGCATGTGTCGTAGCAAAGAAGGCTTTTCGATCATCATCCGCAGATAGTTGACTTACACCAATTTAGTACCGCGTTGGAACATCTATGGTGAAATTCCTTACGAAATTAGGGACAACCTAAGTCCTACCTCAAAACTACGCTTACCAAATGCTCAGAAGTTTTAGCTAACAGTACCACTGTTACACAAAACAATAGTGTGTCGACTAAATAAAATTATAAAATCAAAACCTTTAATTTTGTTATGTTTTAAATTCCCTTAATGGAATTTGCTTCACTAAAAACAATAAATTTAAATACATTTTAACGTAATTTATAATAAAAATAAATAAATATTGAAGGGAAAGTAAAGACTAAAAATAATGCCAATAACCCTTTTCATTTTTAAGTAGTTTACATCGACTGGCAGTTTCGTTATAGTTCAGTACAGACAACGGTTTAAGCTTTGAAAACCGCGGTCACCAACTTTATAATCTTATTTTAATGTTAAACTGCCGTTTGAACAAAATGTTTTCGCAGAATATACAACTTACAGAAAATATTGACCGAACACATCGGATGCCATTCAGAAGAATGAACTGAACGGAAATTATTTTTCGACTGTGACCCATTTTTCACGTCCCTTCTAGTAATAAGACCGTAGTAATGTTAACAGCCATAGAAGCCAAAAAAAGTGGCCGCCCACTTTTTTTAATATTTTATTATTAGTATTATTTTGTTTAGTAAATACTTGCAACCAGTATTTTTTTATTTTTGTTGTTTACTACATATTTCTATAGAACAATAAAAAAACAAACCAAGTAAAACAATTTTACTAAAAATGTTTGATATAGAAATAATAAAGAAACTTTCCTTTCAGTACGGAGTATTTCTTCGGCTTGCGTTGATCACCACTTGCATTTGACGTGTCATCAATTCTATAAGGTTTTGAACTTGGTGCTCCACCAACTGTGCGATTCTGAATTCCAGTCGCCAATTAGCGACGTTTAAGGAACAACTTTTGAAAACACTTCTTCAATGTTCATGTCAATTCAAGACCAAGTTTGAGCGACTTTGCATTGAATAAACCCAAACCGTGACACCACCACATTCTTAGCTTCTACGGATTAAAAATGTTGCGGGGATTTATAGAGATTTATCTCCCTCCTGTTCTTCGCGAAACCCTTTCTCGGCCGTCAGAAGGCATCAAACAAAACAACAAAAACAAGATTTTAGTAAAATACTCAGACGAATTGATGTGACATTTTGCGGACTTAACCGATACAGTATTGCCAGAGCTTCTGGAGTTGCGGCAAACCTTCTCGTACAAAACACTATTCCGAAAACCTTCTTCTTAGTGCGTAAACGGACATTAACATTTCTAACTGGTTGAAGTCAATTGATGAACTAAATTAGCTTAAAAACTGAAGAAAAGTTTCAGTTGATAGTTGAAAACTAAAACTAACAGTTTGTACTTTTCAGTTCAACTAAATCTGCTCTACTAAATTAGTTTAGTCGATTGGGAAATTAAACTAATTTAGTTGAGCCAATAGTTAAACTAAAAACTGTCAACTACTTGGAAACTATTCGTTTTTAGTTGAGAGTTTAGTTCAACTAATTTTTAGTTAATAATGCCCAAATCTGATTGACAGTTCGAGGGAATTGGCCATCACTATGTCCTCTTCGCTCATAAAGGTGCTTTGAGTTTCATTAATATGATAATGTAATAGTTTCGGGGCAAATAGCCATTACTTATCTGAATTTGACTTCGCATGCTGCCTCCTTTTTGGTGGTATTATTATTATTATTATTATTTTACGAGAGTGCATAACAACAGAGGTCATATATACCCTCCGGGTGCCGGTATTTTTGGAAAAAAAAAAAAAAAAAACATTTGTAAGGATGTTTGTTTCGAATGCAGGGCTGCTGGATTCGAACTCGGGACGGTGATGAGCGCCGTTTCAACGCCTACCGTTGCAGCCACCAACAACCTCTATTAATATTATTATTTTTGTTATTATTGATATCTTTTTTACTTCAATTTAAAATTGATTTATTATTCAATTCTGGTTGGTTGAACGCAAGTTTTAGTCGTATCAAGGCCATCAGGATAAGAAATAATTCTGTTACCAAAATTTATATTATGTTGAGGTCGTGGATCGTTGTATATCCCAGCAAAACTTCATATTTATCGAGTTAGGAAATAGATGAAATTGCGCCTTTACGTGCTCTCGGAAGATTTCGTACGAACTTAGATTGCAGGATTTTTCTCCGTTTCTTTTGCCAGCAGGTTTGAAATTATGAAGAGGTCATTTGATAAAATTGTATCTTTGGGTAATACTATAGGTATATAGTTTTCAGAAGATACTCTATCTATTAACCAGTTCAGCCCTTGTCCGCCAATAATGACATATGTGATATTCCGGGGGGGGACTTCCTTTTCATTACTTGCCTAGTAATACACGATGGTGGAATTTTTCCGTTAGTATCTAGGTGGTGTTCTCTAATTTTGTCGGTCAGTTTTTACAGCTTCCTTTCTTTTTTCTCACAATGAGTCATGTCGTAGGGAGCTCGTCAATCACACAAGTAGAAACTGTCCTGCGAATCATGTTTATGCACGGATCTGTTTTTATTAAATGGATAACTTGGGACGTTCAGATCACTCCATCATCTAAAGTACTGTCTGTTATTGTATTGGCAGTTAGGTTTATATTTAAATATTCCGTTAATGTGTAATTCTTGTCGTTAATAATTTTGGAATTTTCTGAATGGTGTTTGTTGTACATATAGAATATTGTTTGTTAAAAGACGTAAGGCTGTTGTAATGGTTTGGATTTCTAGTAGTTTATAATGGATAATACAAGAACATTTGTTGTATATTATGTTACTAATTTCATCTGTTGTTTCTAGATTGAATATCATAATGTGTGTTCTTAATGTGGAAGGTAATATTTAAAAAGTGAAATATAATTTCTTTATCTATCCTAGTCATTAATTGTTTCAAGTCATATCACTTCAGTCTGCCTTGCTTTAGTCAAATATTAACTTCGTTTCATAATTCTTGAATTCTGTTAACAAACTCTATCGAACATTTGTTAGGATTTAGTATAGTTTTTTTTTTATGAATATTTGCAATAGGTGGCATTCAGTTTCCAAAATTGCCCAAAGGAAGGCTAGTTTCTAAGTGTTTCCATTAAAGAAAGGACTGTGATTTATGATGTGATTGGTAGTATTTTATTGTGTGTATAAGTTGGAAAGCTATAGTGAAGATGGCTACTTACTGCTGCCGTAGTGTCATTCTCCAGGTTGGTGGTTCTTTTTTCTTTGTCTTATGTTTCCTCCAGGATGAGACGAATGGTCGCAGCTGGAAATTCTTTGCTCTCGACTTAACGAGAATTTTCTTCAAAACACCGATATGTACGCTGGACGTTACGTCGGGTTAAATGGACTCAACTGAAGGACAAATGATCCTACTTTAAAACTTTAATTACTCGTGTTCCTTGGTCTGAGGACAGTTAAGTAATTGTTGGAAGAAAATATAAAAAAAAGAAACTTTAATGTCAAAACAATGGCTTAAAACGAATGGTTTAAATTGTAACCGAGAGAGCGATGAAGAGAAGGCTCTCGCACAAGTACTGCCTTTGGAGTGTATGGTTTTATACTATTTTAAAGAAGTGCTGATTAAATGATAGGCAGGCGTCCGGACCCGTTAAATATTACTGAAGTTACTTTCTGAGATTACTTCATAACTTCTATTAGTATAAATCATTTTTTTCCGGTCGCTTTCATTAGTTCCGTTCTCATAACTGATCCTCTCTCTATAATTATTTGTCTATATGAATGATAATCCATATCTGAACGCCATACAGATCATTTACAGGTACTTTTACTGCTTATTCAGATATTTATAATATCATTAACAAAAGCGAAAGTGAATAAGTGTTACTTCGCCGTCATGGCTAACACGATTTTTGGGTTCTTTACGAATTGGGAGGCAAGTGTAACTTTTAGATTAGGCCTCTTTCGTGATATTCCAGGCTACACGCCACTTCTTCCTCCTTATTATTAGGCGGCACGAAAACCGTACAGAACACGGCTCTTCTCCTCGCGATCCAATGAGTCATCCCTCATAGGCACTCTCGATGTGGAAGAGTTTATAGTTTATCGCTAGTGTTCAGCGACATCGGATGGGCTTAGTTCAGCATGAATGCTCTTTCTATCTTGTACAAGAGGTAACGAAATGGTAGGTTCATAAACTTGTTTTAAAATTTACAATAGGTTTAACAAACCTTTGGCCAAAAAGAGTTTTGATTGATATTAAGTGTTTTGAAAATGGTCCAGTTTATCAAATAAAACAAAACCAAATTGAGAATAGAAAAACGCGTATTGTAGGAATGTCCATAAATGCTAACAAAACTACAATAAAAACCAATAACCAATTAATTATTGGTTATATTGATTGTATAAATGAATTTTTTTACAAAAGAAAGTACCTAATGGATTAAACGACATTTATCGTTTGAAAATGACAAACGACCAAGGGAGAAAGAATGATTAGGTATCGTTTACCCTCTTCTTCCCGTTTTCCCATTCTCTTTCCCATTGTCTGGAGTTTTTTCTCAAGCAGCCCAGCTATCATGATCGAATTTCAATGTTTATTGAATCTTGGACGTACTGAAGAAATCAGAGAAAATACCATTTACAGAATTCCGATTGCTCTCAAAAGCTGCAGACAACTATATTTTGAAATACAAGATATATCTAATTGTACACCTGCAAGATTTATTTTTAATTTATATGGACTCATGTTTAATTTAAATGGCATGTTTTGATAGTTGGGGCATTAGGTTAAAAATTATGGTTTATGAGCAACTCTTTCGAAAATTGAATAAAATAAATCTCACTAATTTTGAAGTTTAACGGCTTAATGCATGGGGAGTACCGGTTTTGATAGTAACATGTATTCCTTTTAGCATAGCTTTAGAGAATCTTAAGTGTCAATTATGTAGTAATTACAAACGTCATTAGCTAAAATTTAGGAAAATATTTAGGACGTGATGGAGTTGAGTTATTTGGATTCATGAAGCATCTAGCTCAATGAAGTTGTCACATTAATCGCATTTGTTAACAATTTAGAAAAAGGAAGGGCTCGGACGGGTTGATAATAATGATAAAGAGGCCAGAAGCTGGGGAGATCCTAGGAGGCGTTTGTTTCACTGATTGCGGGTGACAATGAATGACCTACACATAGAAGAGATGATGATTGCTAACTTTATTTATTTCGTTCCTTTCAGACCTCCTTTCAATTGTTTTTATTCCTTATCGGGATCTGAATATAACGCAGAATTCAAATGCTATCGCCAAATTCCTAATTACCCTCATCCTCTCACACCGCCTCCCAATCCTATTCACATCACTAAAGTTAAACGCAAACTTTTCCGACTCCCAGTTAGGAAATCCTCGGGCCACGATCTGATGACTCCAAAATTCGTAAAACCTACATAAAAAAAGAAATAGTATGTATAATAACAATTTTCACCGTCATAATATAGACGACAGAAATCGCCATTCAGTGGAATCATCCTCTAATAACCTCAGTTCCCAAACCGAACTTCTGAGCGTCTCATTTTCTTATAGATATAATTCTCCCAATTCTAGCTTACATTTTTGAACCCCTTCTCCTCAAAAGATATTCAACATTCATAACACATGACTTCTACATTCTGCTGTCCAGCAAGGGTTACGCATAGTTGACACATTATTGTCTGATTGTCTGCCTATGAAAGAAGCATTATGGCTCAGTAGGAGTTCTAAATGTCACAGAGGCATTTAACAGAGTGTGGTACTCCGGTCCCTTTGTCAAAATTAAAAGTAACTTGCCGTACACCTAATATCCCATCCTGAAGTCCTTCCTCTCAAATCGCTAGTCCAATTGGCTCTGGATTTTTAGACATCATTCCCATCAAAAAAGGCCTCCTAGATCTTCATTCCGTCGGTACTCCATCAAGCGAAGAAACAAAAGAATCGGCACGTGACCTTCACCTTCGAAGAAATACCTTAGAAATATCTGCTAAATTGGGTTCCACGTTATAGCAGACTTACATGAAACACCCTCGTAAAAAATAACAAGCGCGGGACGTCGATGGACGCAACAGTAGCCTTTGACCCAGCGCTCATCAATGAAAAGCACCTTCTACGTCAGTAACCGAACCACTAATCGATACCTAGACATACAATTCATGACGGACATAATCTAAACACGGTCCCACAACTTCCAATCCAAGCTCTCCTTACTCGCCAATCTACTAGCCAAGCCCTCTCTTCAAAGTCTCACCATTGCAATCCTCCAAGCCGCCTAAAACGACAAATACGGCCTAGTGACCTCCTGGCCATCTAACAACACAACTTCAAACAATTCAACAACTTAAAATACTGATTGCTCCAGGAATAGGCTTTCTCCCCTATCACCAGGTTAGACAGGTTCCTCCCAGTTTGTTTATTGCTATGTAAACATCATATGTAAACATTTTGCACTGTACATAAATTAAGAAATTTTTCTTTGCAATTTTTTGTAAACTATAATGCAACATTTCATTAAACTTTACTCAAAAAATTGTTAAGAGTACCAACATTCGGTGCCTTTTCTCTCAACTCATCCGCCTTCTCTCGTTAGCATAATTAATTAATTATAGAAGGCGTCGGGTTGCTGTTCGCCATTTTGCTTCTTTTAATCCCCTTCAGGGGGAAATTATTATTTAAAATAAAATTGGGCAACTTTACGAGATTTTTTATTTTTAAAGTGATTTTATTGATAAAGTACCAATTGCTAAAGACAACAGCATCTAAAATACACGTTTGGGTAGTGGTGTTTTTATTATTTTGTTCAACTAATTGAATTATATTGAGGTTCAGCTGTTTTATTGTCGAACAGTTGTAATTGGTTTTCTCTAAGTCGTCTGTCGTGTCTAATAATCCGCGGAATATTTTTTGTATTTTCTACTATTCGGGCCCTATTTCCCAAAGGAGTCCACCCCTTGAGGTCACGCCTTGTGCTGTAAATCCAAGGCAAGGTATTCATTATTTAAGAGAATATCCAAAGGGGGCGGAAAACCGGAGGCTTTTGGGCAACTGACCCCGCCAGCCTTCCTACGTTATAATTTCATAGCCTCTCTCTCCCTCTCGCTCTCTCTCTCTCTCTCTCTCTCTCTCTCTCTCTCTCTCTCTCTCGTTATGTTTCTTTCATATAGGTTTTTGTAATCGACAAACCAAACTGTTAGGAGGGGTTTGGTTAAACCCGATTTGATTTTTGATTTCCGGCCCACTCGGTCAGCACAATGCAAATTAGCCTTATTGTTAATCCGATCAGTCGTTCCAGCTTCGCTGTGCGCAATTCTCGGCCGGCGGATGAGACTATACAGATTGCTGGCTTGCCGACGAAAGCTCAATTTGGAAAACGAATGTACTTTTCGCAACTCGGTGCTTTTGTGCATACAAATAAAGATCGTAATTTAAAAAATAATATTCTGAATATTTTATAGTATTTATAATGTTATAGTAACAGTCAAATGACAGCCATTTTTATAAGTACTATTCCTTGTTCAGGATAGCTGGATTTGTAAAATTAAGGATATATTTTTAATGTAATAAAACAAGTCAAAAATAATATTGGTGGCTTGTTCGGAAAATAATGCCTATTTCAGTTACTCTTTTATTTAATAAAATGTTTACGTATGCTGGATTATACTTTTGTATTAATGTCAACACTTTTTGTACGTTCTTCCAATCAAAAATGTTTGTTAACCGCTGTTGCATTTCTTTACTTGGGTTTAATTCAGTTTTTACCAAGATGTCAACGCGAGATTGTCGCGTAATTAGTTTCACGAGTTTAACCTTGGTCGGAACGGTCATGAACGGCCAGAAACAGAAAATCTGGATGGATGGAAATGTGAGTGAGATAACCGTTCGGAGATGGTTTAAAAAATATCGAGAAGGAGATTTTTGGCCATGAACAGTACATGAAAGAATTTCTTTCTATGAAGATGTTTTTAGAGAAGAAAATTCAAAACAACTGTTCAAAACTTACAAAAAATCTTTCAGTTAGCATAACGATCGTTGCTAACCACCTTACGGCATTGGAAAGGGGAAAAAGCTGTAAAGTTGGTTCCTAATGGATTAAACGATTCCCCCCCCCACAAAAAAATCATCGTTATAAGGTTGCAAAAGAAACGAACCTTTTCTGGATTAAATTGTTACTTGAGATGAACTGTATATTCTCTACGATAACAGCAGACGTTCTGGATTATGCTCGGCTTAGGAGATGCAGTATCACATTTTTCGAAGCCCGACTCATCAATAAGAGATGATGGTGACTCATTTGAGCTGATTTCTTCCACGTCCTTGAATCCTGTTGAAACAATCAGTGCCGAATTGTATTGTATATTGAAGCATTATTGACGCCATCTTTGGTCAATCGGAAAATGGCGATTCCGTTGCACGACAACGCTTGGTCCCATTACTCGCATATGACTACACGAAAACTGTTCGATCTTGGTTATGAAGTCCAGCCTCATACCCCCTACTATCCAGACCTCTAGCCAAGTATCATTTTTTCAGACACCTGAACAAAACTTTACAATATAAAACATTTATTGATCAAACTTCGTGCGTTTACATAATAGTAAAGCCTCAAAATTCGATTCAGAAATACAAAGAATTTGCCATCGCATTGGCAGAAGCCTATTGAAAGTGATCGCTGGTAATTTAATTAATTAAAATTTTCATTAATAAATTTCCACATTCTATTTCTATCTTCATACTTTAAATTCCTCGTATAATAACTTTGCGTTGTTCCATAGTTTATTTAAAATTACCTTTATTTATGAATTTTGAGTGCCACGTAAGGAGCGATATTCTTACTAGTTCCTCCCTCCATAATCTTCGTGATCCTAGAACATAATATGAGTTATACGAACGCAAAGTCTGCTGATTTTACAATAGATAAAATAGTTCTAAAATTCAAAATTGGTAAAAAATAGCTTCTCTGAGTAGGGGCACTGGTGTTCGGAACGTGTTGACAAGGCGCTTATAACTGTAAGGTAAAGGATCCGGGTTCGAATCCGGCAGCCCTGCACTCTTACCCCACATACAAATGGCATTTCGTTTTTTCAAAAACAATGGCGCCCTGAGGGTTGATATGAGCTGTGCTATTCAAAAAGAAATTCTTTTATATGCAAACATTATTTATTAATAGCGATAATAATTTCATTCAAACTTTTTGCTGAATAAAGAATTGTAATGTCATCAGTGTAACTAAAGTGCATGTCGATGAACTTCAGGAATGAAGGTTATTTTGAACAGCAGATCAAAAATTAAACATATTTTCTCAGGATAGAAGAATTTATGGAATTTTAGTTTCTATTATGTGTAAATGTGTCCAGTATTTATGCTTCTTTAGCGATGTTCTTCATTGACGTAAGACATTTTTAGATAATTGAAGTGAGGCACTAAACTTTGTTTTCAAGGGTTATTCATCATCCAAGGAGATAACGACCTCAGACAAAAGAATAGCTGATTCATTACGTACTCACCCCTAAACCCTCTGCAACCTCTAGGGATCAAATTGGAAGTTAATTAGAAAGTATGGAGTGCAAATAAAAAACCGCGCCTAAGGAAGGTATAATTGGACAATCGTATTCTGTTGCAATGGAAACAATTAAGAAACTCGTGGGATCAATGAAAGCGCTTTAGCAGTTTCTCCGAGAAAAAGGAGACGGTGCTGACTGTTAAAATTTTGTCTGTTCATCGATCTCTCTCATTCTCATCGTCTTAGTCTCTCTCTCTCTCTCTCTCTCTCTCTCTCTCTCTCTCTCTCTCTCTCTCTCTTTCTCTCTCTCCCGTTCTCAATATTCTCTCTTTCTCTCTCAATCCCTTTCTCTTTCACCTTACTCTCTGTTTCTCTGCATCCTCTCTCCCTACCAACTTTTTCTCTCAAACCCTATATTTGTCTCTTTTTTTTACATTCCTCTGTTTATCCCATAATATCTTTCAAACCGAATTTGGTAGAACACCTGCTGCCTAAAAACAATCACCATGTATTCTTATTTGAACTGATTCTTTTGATAAAACGTTTTTTGTTGTTGTTAAACAATTAAACGTTTTAGAAGCCGTGGACGTAACTACATTCCTCTCTCATTGAGGGCAATTGTGTACGTTGGGGTCAGGCGATTCGCCTCGGTTAAATTGTCCACAATAGAGATGAATATTTCATGGTCGCAGATAGGACTGCCGTTCTGACAGTCGTGCTACAATGGATACGATAATGTCACAACCTGCTTCTCTCCTGGTACAATGCGATTAGAAAGCTTTCATAACATGTCAATAGGAGCCGATACTTCAAGTTTTTCACCAATTGTCAATACGAACGGATACGTCAAGTTTTTCACCTATGTTCGCCTTTTAAACATGGCTAATGTAAACAGTAAAATCAGTTAAATATGAATATTCCTCTGAAATTATTTTATAATCATCAATTTTTACTTGTAAAACGATAAATAATCTTATTTCACATAACGACATATGTTCAATACATTGTTCTGAACTTACTGCAAGGAAATATTGACATTTTTTAAATTTTAACATATTTTCATAGATTTTTTGGAGTAAGTAAATTTTTAAAAATATACGAGCATTTATCCAAACAAGTTAAAAATCTCGGCATTAAGAACTATCTATAAGAAAGGACATTTGACAACGTACAAGTACAACCCAATTTCTACTTTTTCTCTGATCAATATAATAATAGAAAAATGCATAAACAAAAAATGGCAACATGAACTGGCTAATAATAATTATATAGGTCCATATCAATATTATTTTAAAAAGGAAACTTTGCTATTGGATATGAATACCTAAATAAACTAATTCAAAACTGCTTTATTTTAGCCATTTGTTAGCACTGATCGTTATAAATTGTTAGAATGCTTGAAAATGGCCAATTGAAGTAAAAACTTCAACATCATTGTCAGAGTTTTTTTAATTAATGGACAAGGAACGGTAAAATCTGCCGATTTCTTCAGTCATATTTTCATAATTAATAGTGGATGTCCTCTGAATAGAGTTCTAGGGCTTCTTTTTTCAGTATTTACGTGAATGAATTGGCTAAAGCAATTAGTGGGAGCAAGATTTTTTTATGGGCAGCTAAATACGCTTTTATAGAGCTGATATTGATCAAATATCTGCTATCTCAAAAGCTCAATCATCTTGAATAGATTACTACCTTCGACTCACGATCAAAAGTTAGTAATAAACCTAAATAAAAGGAAAAAGGAAACATTGGTCATTATTGTCAGGCAAGTGCGAATCCATTTGACCATCCCTGAAGTATAGTACATCTTCATGCTTCAGCTTGACATTGAAGGGATACATGTGCTGGAACTAATCGACCGTGAGCGTTGTAGGCCAAACGATTTATTGGCCTAAGTTAGACTCAAATAAACATGTCATAGGAACCCCCCACCAAGAATCTCTTGAACACACTAAGACTTAATTTTGGAAGGTTGTTAATGTTGAAATTTAGTCACCTTATAGAAAACCACATAATTTTATATAAAGTTTGAATTAGGTACTGTTATGCTACGTAATGTTATAGATGAATGTGTCATTAAAAAAATTAATACTCTGCAGAAAAGAGCTTAAAAAATAATGATTTTAAATTCTAATAACTACAAATATAATTTCCTAAGCACACATTCAATGTCAAACAATAATTTCATAATTCACCCAACGAAAGTTGAGATCGTATTTAATCAAGGCGTCCGCTAAGACGAGTCTCAATTTTTGTCCACATTGGTCATACCAAATGTAAAACGAACTATAACAATAAATGGTGTATGTTTGGATAAGACAAATACTCTTTGGTTGCATTAAGCATTACTTTAGCCATCGAAGAATTGATATCTACATATAGCGTAAATAATGTGAAATCAGTGGATTGTAACATCTCAAAAATTATGTCTATTGAACATAAAAGAGCCGAAAATACGTTTGTTTTTTGACAAACACTGGGAAAAATTAGAATATTGGTCTTAATTACAAACATTAAAAGTGCATTTTTTTAAAAATAATCTTGAATGTAAATATGGTACATAGTACGAATCGGAGTTAATTTTAGAAACTTACCTATAGAAGCGATAATAGGCGAAACCCCCGAAATTCGATATAGCTATTAATTGCACTTCGTGAACATTCACGAGGGACAGTCTATTTCATTTTAACGATTTTTGGATCAACGGAGTCAATGTTTGTGGGGACGCGGCTTTTAACGTTGGAAAATTTTTATATAAGCGTTTCATGTGAACACTTTCAAGACCTAGTGGACCCTGATTTTTTTCACCTTTTACTATTATTTTTCTTCTAACTTTATTATCTTTAAAGGTAGAATTACCAATTAATGTATTACATTATAACAATAAATATGAAAAGTGTTGTTATTTGCGGATCGTACCCTTATTTCCTTATGTTGTAGCCGATCGCAGCTTCAGAGGTAGGTGCTGCAACGAGTTCTCAAAATAAGACAAATACATGTCGTCTTGCTACAAGGAGAATTTTTGCTTCCACACTTTATATCATTTATACTGCTGACACCCTATCCTATGCTCCTAATATCAACCGCTTATGTAGAGGATCCCATTAAATTTCGTCTCTATCTCAAATCTTATCTAACATCCAAGAACGCCTCTAGTTTATAAAATACTGATGGAAAAAGTGGTGGACAAGCCATCCAACATCCAGCGATTCCAATTTTTCCAGTCAACATTTCTCAGTAAAATCGTTAAAGCTCCTTAGGTCTTTAAATCCACTCTCCAGAACAACCTCAACACTTCTTTTGTCAACGAACTGATCCGTTCCCGATTCTAAGAGTTTCACATCAACCTCTCGATCCATCTTAATCCTAAGATCGAGCCCTTTCTACACATCTCCATCCCGACAACCTCCTTGCCCTTTAATCTCTCACACTGAGTGTCAGCAATGGCTAGTTTCTGATGGCATGCGTCCTCTGAATACAGCGATGGCATTACTGCTAGTGTTATGGCCACGTAAAAAAGTATTGTGATTAATTTGTAATATGTAGAAAATCATTCATTTTTGTGATACCATTATAACAGTGAGCTTCTTGCCTTTTCGGTTTATTTAATTCTTTATCGAGTATATGTCCTTTGCAACTTTAGTTTTGGAGAAGCGGACCACGTGTTACTAAGTAAAGTGAAGAAAAAACTAAATAGATGGACCCAAAGATGGGACAGAATATATTTCTAACCTTATAGAAGAAAAATTATTTATATTTGGTAAAGAGTTTTCATGCTGATCACACAAATGTACGATGAACGCCTGTACGAATTTTAAGCCTATTCCACATAATCAGGCAGAACCAAAGATAGGCGAAATAGGTTTTCAATAACACTATTTTTATTTCCTAAATCTTTTGAATAAAAAGTGACATTTCATGAACTTAGAAAGCAGGCTGAAATTCACGTAGATCAAAAATACGGCCGAGTCCAACAACAATTGGCGGACTTAATGTAGTCGAGAGTATATCGGCTCGTAATTAATCAATGCGCAAACATGACGGGTCATCTTGTATTGGATGACGATCTTGTGTTTAGTGATTCTGTCATCAATGAGGATTTTTCCCATAAAATTGAGTGAGTGCGTAGACCGCATAGTGGTAACGGTGTGCCTCGGTGTCCCAGTGTTTAAAAAAAAGCCCGTTTGTAAATATGTCCGGGAAACCTTCTTACCTTTGGATGATTTCTACTGCATTGTCTTAAAATTAATTAATTGTTGATTATTATATTAGTTTATTGTATTATCAGTGAATTTAAAACTGGCAGCAGAGATATAAAGTGAACAGATTGTTTTAGTTCCTCGTCTAATAATTATAATGATCCTCGTTCCCAAGAGTGAGATTATATTTCTTTTCTAACAATTTTTAATTAATCTAATCAAATTGTATTTCCTCATTTCATTAACTTATGTAACGCACAAGTGAAAGCGTTCTCATGATTATAAACCCAAAGACTTCGTTGATTTAGGGGATTAAATTAAGTAAGGAAGACTTATTACTTACGAATTATTGTTAATTTGAGGTTGAAACTTTTCGTATGAATTGCTTTCTCTTAAAAATAAGTTTTCAACATATTGTTCATGTTTGCTAAATTTCATAATGTTTGTTTTAAACACGGTTCTTTTGATAGGCAAAACAATAAAATGTTTTAACTTTTTCCATGCACCGTTTTAACGTTTAAAACCGTTAATCAACATTTTTATGTCAATAATTTTCATTGCGTTTTCAAACAAGGAGGAAGCGAAGAAAACAACAATGAGGAATAATACACTAAAAGACAGGTTTCAGAATTCACTCGCAAAAATTGAGCCACACAACAAAAAAAGAAGAGAAATATTATATTTGAGTGAAAATAAATCCGCGACCTCTATTAATTTAAACTTACTAATATTTTTAGTGTTGAAGCTGATTGCATTTATAAAATGTGCACATAGTTGTATTTGATGGAATTAATTTGTAATTTTTTTTTGCATGTTAAAAGATTTTCCTCTGCCGTAGATTTTATACTAGGTTTCGCTTTCCCTAATCGCTATTGACCTGTACATTTTATTATTTTAACAGATAATTTAACTCTGGTACGCCTTTCGTGGTAGGAGGTCAAAAACTAAAGCATAAATTATTGTCAATATATATGGCCGGCTCTCGATTACAGGAGTAGGGTTACCAAGTAGTTTAAAGATAGATTCATATAAATTCCCAGTAAAAGTACTAATAAAACCTATAAATTTAATTCTAGACCGCAAAATGTCTTGGACTACATATATTAATAACATCCCAACAAAATGTGAAAAATTATATAATGTAATTTACAGTTTAACTAGCGCGAGACGGACTGCTGAAGAACCATTGATGGTTAGGGATGGTTAGGAGTGGGTTTACTCTTTTACATATCCTCGATTATTTGGATTTCGTTTCGACTGTTTACAGACAGGCATCAGGTACGGGCTTGACGAAAATTCACACCTTTCGCAATAAGTTTATTATACGGACTGCGGGTGTGCTACCAAGCACAGATCAGGCAGTACTTTCTGCAGAAACCGAGTAGCTTTCTCCAGCAATTAGATTACAAAAATGAGCCATAAATGAATAACTAATTTTGCAACATTCTGACAGTGCTCTTTTGCCAAAAATGTTAGCATTAAAGGAGTTAGTTCAAACAGCAAGTTACTGAAGAAAAGAGAAACCCCTTCCAATAGTAAGTGCCATTTTGTCAGATATACCCGCTATATTTGAATGCAAAAACATTAAATCCACTCGGTCTACCAAGCTGACTCTTCAAAAAGTATTAGTACACCAAATACAATTTAATTACAAGATGGCACTGAATATCCCCTAAGATTGCATTATTCATGCCTTATTTAAGTAAATTCATTATTCATCGAGGAAGTGAATGAACGATTGCCGAATTTATTTTTACGGATGGTTCGATGAAGGGTGGTAAAGTCGGGTGTGGCATTGAGGAACCTACTAAAATTTTGTTGTAAAATTATTTTTCCCTCAGTGGTCTATATTTTTGCAGAAATGGCTACTCGTTTAAAAGCCCTGGATTATGTTGCAAACTGTTTATAATATTATTTGGCATATACAACCTAAATATGCGCAAGTCCCTTATTTTAACGCAATTGTGGGTGTCAATGTTTTGTTTAAATAAAGTTTGACGGTTTATTGTTCGTGTGGAATCTCGATCTCCGACTCATTAGAATATTCGTCCTCGGATTCTCTCAGAACACTAACAGCGGGGCTCCACGGTAGAACTCATCAAATTTGCCGTGTTTTCGTAGGTTTGCATTTCTTGGGCCGTATGTTGAGGGTTTGGAGTGAGAGTGGAAGTCTGTACCTGCGGAGTGACTACGATATCTGAATGTGTGGACACTTTTTCGTGCCTACGAGAGTCGGTATAAATGCAATCATATTATTTATTCCACCCTCCTCGCAAGGTATTTAATTGTTCCTCTGTAGTTTTATTGTTTTCTTCAATGTGCGATTTTAAATTTTCCAGTTTTTCACTCATTTTATGATTTTCCCTTTAGAGTTTGAAAATTTCCAGACATCCATCGCACATCCAATGAGGCCGTTTGACCGTAGGCCACTAACGCCAACATTCTCCAGATTTTACTTTACACTGAATTGGTTTCGTCACATTTCGTGCATGTGACAAAGGTATCCGGTGCAACTAGAACCAGGCATTGGAGGCAAATTAGTTTTTGTTGAGTCACTCATGCTGTTTTTTTTTATTAGTGTCTGAATCTCCTCCAACATAGAGAGGCAAACGTCCGTTGAGAATATTAGACGGTTACAGCAAAAATCTCCAAATATAAAGGCAGGGTGATTCTCTCTTTTCCACAGCTCGCCACGAAATGGTCATGTTTCGACAACGCTCTGCGGTCCATAATGGAGCTAGCCTTATCGTCATAATATGTATTAGGATGTTGCAAAGCATGTTTCTGAGATCATGTTTTCAGGCACCATTGAATTTGTACCTCATATAATACCGGTATATCGATCTATTGACTATCCTAGTCCGAATTCAATCATTACATTTAAAATATTAATTAAATCTACTATGTTTAGTTGCCTGATTGGCCAAATTACTTATCCAATTAATTATTCTTTCATGTAAGGTATAATTTGAAATGAAAAAGTTAGTGGCACGAGTGGGATTCGAACCACGCTCATGACACAAACTTCATTATTTTTATTTAATGTCCTGGTTGAAATTAAAAAGTTATTAATTATAAACTAATAATATTAATTAATTTTAGCTATAAATTGAAAATGATAGCAGGGTATGGAGTTAATAAAGAATGATTGTGTGTCATTAACTTTACGAAGGAATGATTAATGCAAGAAAAAGAAAACATTATTTCCGCACAGCAACGCCAAGAAAAAAAATTGTATTTTGTTTAGATCCAAACTTTTAAATGTTTACGTTCTACGGATACATTTCATTTAAAAGATACGGTTAGTATATTTTAGACCTTCCATTACGGAAAAAACAGTAAATACAGCGGTTTCTTTAAAAATTGACGTCAATGGCCCTCTTTTACGATAAAGCGAGTCCATATACCCGAGAGGAAAGAAGAGCTGTCTCAGGAACGGGGGAGTTGCAACCCTTTTAATACTTAACCTCGTACCCAATTTACAGGTTAGAACGTTTTCACCCTTTTGATATATTTTTTCTTTTTTATTTTTTTAAAGGTCCGCAGCGGTATGGTCAAAGTCAGCGATGGCAAGACGAGACCGACGCCTATGCGACTCCAGCTGTCCATGGAGTTGCTCAAGCTGCAGAAGGAAGAGGTGACACCTCCTAATCAAAACAATAAGCCTTCACCATCAGATTCACGAGTAAAACAATAGAAATATGTACATAACATTTTGTTGTTTTAAACTAAATGTTATGTTATTTCCAGGTGAGAATAGTCGGAATAACAAGGCAAAAAGTAGGAGGACTCGGACTCAGCATTAAAGGAGGTTCCGAGCATAAATTGCCAATTTTAGTTTCTAGGATATTCAAGGATCAAGCGGCTGACCAGACGGGACAACTTTTCGTCGGTGATGCTATTATAAAAGGTTTGCAACAGTCTTAACTCAATTGTAATCACTACATTTTTGGTTGATGTGAACAGTTAAATATTTTCACACAGAAATTCTTACATAGAAAAAACAATTTCTCTCCTTATCTCTTTCACCACTCCTTCGAGAGATATCTTAAATGCTACGTTTTTACAAAAGTTTTAATTAATAAAAACGTTAAGTTCTCTCAAATGCGAAGAGCCATGCCACATTTTTGAGTGAAATTTTCCAAATATATTATTTTTATAAAGCAATGATGCTGATTACTGGTATCACGTCCTAAAAACTCATGTAACACACCATATGTTAAAACTACAGCAATTATGAATGAATAATTAAAATATCTTGCACATTCATATTTCAAACCCAATGTCATATAAGAAAACATTCAGAGCCTTGCCTTATCTTTTTTTCCAACTCATCATATTTTATTATCATATAAAGTAATTAACATTTAAACAAAACAATCCGTACAGAGAGAAAGGGTGATTCGGGTATTTTGTCATTGATTATTTTTTGATGGTGTATTTGTTGCGAAATATGATTTCCGGCCAACAATATATTTCACTGTATCCGATCATCGTGACCAGTCTGTTTTCACCTGGGTGAAAGAATCAGCGGTAACAAGGTTAGATGGACCAAATTGATGTAGCAATCGTAACTCTAAGGTCCTATTCTTACGTCAACAAGTTACCGATTTGGTGCACAATTATGTAAAAATTAATTACACGTTGTTCACCTAAATGATTCTTTGGAGTAATAAGTTTGTTAATTTATTGAAAACCTTTTTGTACGGCATTCATGTTATATACAATTGGTAATTTGTAGGGCGATAATCACATTTAGTCCATGATGGATAGCTTATACATAAAATAAGGTAATCTATTAACATCAACAACAAGGGAACTTCGCATAAAGCCAGAAGAAAAAACATTCTTCCCTCTTCAACATTTCAGCTACTTGACAACTTTCCCAGTTCTGATTCCAATTACATTTCCTCTCCCTATCACCTTTCCCGCTCCTATCCCATTTTTCTGTCCCCCGGTCTGTCAAAATTCTTTTCGCCCTTGTCCGCTAAAAATTTATTTTGAAATTACAGTGAACGGAGAACTGATAACCCACTGCCAGCACGACGAGGCGGTCAACATTTTGAGAAATGCGGGCGACATCGTCATGCTCACTGTCAAGCATTATAGAGCAGCTACTCCGTTTCTTCAAAAAGCTAGTAAGTACTCTTCGTAACATATAAATCATAATACAGAATTAATTCACTTACTGTGCATTACTACATTTTAAAGCATCAAGGGTGCTACAAAAACTATTTAAAACCTATAAGATCTTAACTGACAGGAATTCGAAACCTTTCACCGTCCCTGATAATACGACAAACATTTCCAAACACTCCCTAGCCGGTAAATAGATTTTCTCGTTCTGCAGGAGACGACGATGTCCAGACTGATGATAATTTCAGCAGCGTCGATCAGATCAGCTACGAGGATCTGATCAATGCCGACTGTGATAACAGTGTTTATTCAGACACCACACTCGCTGACGAAGGTTGCCGAAGCGATGATAGCGATGATAATTTTGAAATTTATTACGAAAAACAGTGGTACTACGGTAAGGTGTTCTATTAAGCAACGCCCTGTTGGGACTCAGGTTTTCTTTTAACCAGCCACCGACATACAATGTGGCCATCTTATAACAGATTACATTCACAATCTATTATATCCCCAAAGAAAAACAGAACAAAATAAATAAGGCAAAATACCTACAGAAATATAGTATATATTGTGATTATAGTTCAATTACACTTTCATGAAATAGCTTGTAAGCTTGTAACGCCAGTTATCGCTTTTCATCTTATTTAGCTGAGGAAAGTGCAAACTTAAAAAACGTACGTATTTAATTGTAGTACCATGTGTCAATTATAGTAATGTGTTAATCAAATCCTTCCCAGGATATTTACAGGATTAGGGTTAATTGGATTTAAAAAATTAGTTGCATTGGTTGTCCTTTATTGGATAACAGGATTATATTTTCGTTGATCTTGGTTTTTTGTTATCTGGTTTTTTGTTAACTCATTTCGTAACTTCATATTATTTGAAACCACATTTAAATAAAGTTTCAATTCGCTATAGGGGATATATTTCCCGAAGGCTCGGTGAAGGAACTGACAAGAAGTGCGGTTATAGGATAACCGATTTTATTTATTTTTTTGTTTATTTTATTATCATCATTATTAAGACTATCAACCATTATGTGGGTTATTTTCTTCTTGGTGGAGCGTAGGTTAAGTAGTACGTCGGTGACGAGGCACGGTTGCAGGGAAACCTATTGGACATTAGTTTAGCAGTTTTTTATGATGTATTTTTATGTAGCCGGATTTTACGGAAAATACAAAAAAGAAAAAACTAAATTCTCAAAACGTGATGAAGATGCGAAAATCTAGGTTTTGTGTTTAATGGACAAAATCTATTTACAGCAAAAGTAAGAAAAATTAGTCAGAAAACACATAAAAGGTACAATAATCATAGCTAACTACCAAAGAAGAAAAATCGTACAAATTATCTCCACTAACCACATACAATACAAAAAAAATGTACGATACCGGGGTTTTAGAAGTCAACTTTAACTTAATAAAAATAGACCAATTTTGCTGAATCCGTCAGGGAAATTAATTCTCACCTTACGAACGGATTAGGGGGGGTGTTCCTCAGGGAAGCATACTTGGCCCATTTATATTTTTAATATACACTACAGCTATTCCAGCATTGGTTAACATTTCAGCATGATACGGCGCTTCTTACACGTAATCGGGCCCTTAAATTAACATTCAACACTTACAATACCTGATTCAGTTAACATTATGTTCACGAGGTGGGGAATTAAGATAAAATTGACATCATACAAATAAATTTTATCTTATGTAAAAACATCTGTCCGGCAGTGAGTATGCCATTGCTTACCATTTTGTGCGTTATCTCTGACTTTCCTTGGATAAACGACTGACTTGGAATTCCCATACAAGACTGAAAAGGCAGCGAACAAACAAACGTTACAAATTGTTAAAAAGACTACTTGACGCACGATCAAAATTATACATTGAAAACAAACTTTTAACAGACCTCTGTGGGCGTACTGTTGAGAAGAGTGGTGCTCAAACAAGAATTACAATTCGCAAGGTCCCCAATCAATCCCAAATATAAAATTCTCTGTCAAAATATAAATGCTCCCTTTTACGTTTCAGATTACACTATTCACAACAGCCTACATATCCCGTTGTACATGAACCCATCAAAACCCGCTATAATAAAAAGTTCATCAATCACTGAACACACACAATTTCATTTTCTTTTGGCATATCCACAATTAAGTCCCGTGTCCGTGACATGCTTTACACACCTTTACAACCCTTTTAGCACGAAATTTTTACTCTTCCATTTTTTTCTCTCCACCTTTTAGAGATACTGGACCGTGTAATCCAATTCTCGCCAGCTATTAAAGAACACTTTCACACCTGGTCTTAGAACAAAAATTTCTTCTTGTTCTATTATTATTCTAATATTAAATTGTAATATTAATATTTTTATTAACACGAATAATTTACGACAGTTAAGATATATTATTTATTGTAAAAAATAAAATAGTAGGGAAGAATAACACACACACACACACATGGACATGAAAAGTTTTTTTAATATTTTATTTTAGAAATGGCGGATTATGAACCAGGTATATCAACAGTTTTTGTTCTCCCATAATTTGAAGGATTTATTGTTTGCAATATGCATGGCTTAAGAATTATTGATTGATGACCATAGTTAAAAGGGTCAAAATTTAAAAGTTGCCACTCTAAATTACTTTCAAATTAGCTTAAAATTTATAGAAATGTATTTAGTATCTTTAAATATAGGCTAAAAATTACTAATCAGTTATGATTTGATGCTTTGGGGGAGCTTCCTGAATTTCTGAAAGCAATAGACAATTCCTACAAACATGATTACGACCATGCTGATTCCGTCTTGAAATAAAGCATAACGGAATAAGCTGACCAATGCCAAACTCGGTCTGTACCCGTTGTTATATTTATCTCCCTCTATATGAAAAAACCGAAATTTCTTGAATAATGATGATCATTTTGGTATAAGCAATCAAAGAGGATGAAGAACTTGCGGAAAGAGAGGAACGTTAGTATCATTGACAAACCTTTTTTTAAATGGTTGTATTTATTCCATTTTAAGTGTGAACTAAGCATGCTGTATGAATATAATGATGATTTGGTAGCGTATTAGTTTTTAAATTATCTTATGCTTTAAGAATATATTTTTAATGTTATATTTCACCTTTTATGTGTGATTTTCTAGGAATTAAATTAAAAAGAAACGTGACGATATTCTATCTGACAGTAGAAAGAAAGTAACCTCGACTTAAATCGCACAATTTTCATATTTTTAGTAATACAAATTAAATCATTAATTATTTATCTAAGTGATTTGAATAAAACCCCGTTCTTAATAATATCATATTTCTAGGAGTATTGCTGTTTTCTTCGGACTTATTTGGTATAATATTATCTTATTAAAACAGTGTATCTCAATTAAATAATTAATATTTCATTTTTCATTACATCTATTACTTACCTGTTAAGAAAATAATAATCAAGTAAACCACAGTTGATTTAATATTTCTGTCAATTATGCTAAAGGTATTTTATATTTGTTGGAAATGAGCCTAAATAATTATAATGTTTCAAGGTTTTCTTCTTGTTGTTTTGTATCCTTTGTATCATTGTGTAGATCTTCCTGTTTGTTAAAACCTCCAGAAAACTCCGACCCATTGTTTTCGATGTCCCTTGAATGATTTTTTAATAGCACAATACTGCCCTCGCACAACCTCATATCTTGCTGACAATTTCTTCCAAATCTAATATTTTACTCTTTTCTTTTTCCTTAACAGTCGAAAAGGAGGAAAGGGAACTTGATAACGGCAGTTTGCTCGATGACGCGGGAGGCTGGAAATGTAACGGAAGTGCAAACAACTCCTTGGACTCCAGGAAGATGACTACCAACACAACATGGGTTGACATCATCACAGGTACTTAATTCCTTATAATTTAGAGTTTCGGGTAGTTCGGAAGATCATAGACATAATCATAACATGGTTGGTCCTTGACGGGGCGCACGGCCATTGTTTTAAGCTGACTCTTTATGATATATACGGCAGGATGATACGATCTCGGACTTTCGCCTGCATCTGTCATTTATCGCTGACATGTGGATCCCTCTACACACTGGTCCATTACATCAGCCAGCATGCCTCAATTTCCTATACTTGCGTACTTCACCTGTACCATGTCGATATTGTTTCGAACTTTCCCCAATATGGGCCATTACAGGCCATCGCCCCCAGTGCACACTGGCCCAACTATGTCGGGCCAATGTTTTGTACGTAGTGAAAAGAGGCTATTATGTCAAGACGGAATTATAGCAGAGGCTGATGGCATCGACTAGCTCTGCAGCTCAGTGAATCTTTGCATGTTTCATTTTCGATGCCGAACTACCTGCTGCAGAAAATCACGGCACTGGCTATTAGGACAAGGTATAAAGACAATCTCTATGATATTGAACATCTTGTTATTGTTTGCTTGATATATGATCATCTTCAGTAGTCCTTGCATCACCTATTTCGGTTAGGCGTATGATAGAATAATTAGAGTTGTTATTTGAAAAAGAACCCATCGAAATAAAATTTGGATGACATCAAATGGACTAAAAGAGTATATATGTAGGCTGTTGCTTTTAAGGCTTGAAGATGCTTTTGAAATTTGTAATAAATATTTCTGAGACCCTCATTAGATTCCCAATCTAAATTATCGGTATTGAATAA
The DNA here is from genome assembly GCA_039619505.1 of Cimex hemipterus. Classification (NCBI taxonomy): domain Eukaryota; kingdom Metazoa; phylum Arthropoda; class Insecta; order Hemiptera; family Cimicidae; genus Cimex; species Cimex hemipterus. The sequence goes on along the minus strand of CM077103.1, from coordinate 33,949,242 downwards.
TGCTGTAACATGTTTATCACGAATGATTTTTTTCATTTTCGTAACGCTCCTCCAATAATTTCCAGGCTCTCGAATTGGATGTGAGTTTTTAATCTACAATATGAGCCGCATGAGACGAAGTAATGCAGATTTGCAACATCGGTTAGTATGTCATTTCTGTGACGGCTTTTTAAACACATCCCGGAATTCCAGAGAAAAGCTTAATACGAATTTGTGGCACACCACAATTTGATGAAACATGATTAGCAAGAGAAGCCTCAGCAACCATTCCGACGATAATAAAATTTGGTCTCCCGTTCCGACTGTTGGAGGGGCATGATTGTTTTATTGTTTATAGCATTGATAATATGATGTATTTTTGCTAAATTTTGTCTGCATTGAAACTGAGTGTATTTATCAGCGTGAATGTGTAATGTATGTTGACCGATGATGGAATATTTAGGACTCCAGTGAGTCTTTATTATATTTTTTAAGGTTGATGAAGGAATTTCATGTATCACCGTACTGAGTCACTGGTACGCAAATAGGTATGAAGCAAAGAGTTAGTAAGAGTTCGAATGAGTTTGGATATAGAAACTGAATACATTGGGGGCTGAAATGACCTTGTTATCCCTCGAGGTTAGTGATTCACGAGGCTTGCATGAAATTTATTGAAAATTGCAAATATGGATTAGTCCGTGGACTGCTAGAAGTTGTAAGTTCAACTCTGTACGTGGGTGTATGTACATGTATGTGCAATGTTGAGCTTATATAAATCATTAAATCAATGGTCCAAGAAAAGTTGTATACATTGGAGTAAACAATTGATAATTCAAGCTACCTTCTAGAAATTATATAAAACTTAAACGAGTCAAGGTGACTTGACATTAAAAGAAATAAGAACAGTGTTATCATCTATTGTGTGAGGTACAAATTTTTCCGAAATTCTCATTAGATTCATACTCATTTTGTAAGAATGATTTTTTGTCTCTGTTTTTTAAATCCGCATCAATTTTAACATTTAACAAATTAGTCCCTGGTAATGGACTAATGTCTTCTAGAAGCTTGGAAAAAACGAATGCGTCGTTTGATTACATCAACTCGATATTTTCTATTCCTATGTTCTTTGGTTCTCAGTGTTTGCATTTTAAAATGTTTTATTGTTTACCTATTGTTACTCATCCTCATTAAAGAAATTAAACCCTATCAAAATTTCAACATTGGTCCGGATAGACTGTCATTTATTACATTTTTTAAAATTTTATTAAATAAATAACAAAATTGTTGCAATTGTTCTAGTTCCATTAATGATGGCATATGTGACAAGGTATATTTTTGGGACAGACAAGCTAAGGCCAAATGCATTCGAAGTACGAGGACTCAATGGAGCGAGTACCGGCGTGGTACACTGTGATGAAGCTGCTATACTTTCTCAATGGCTCAAATACATTACAGACAATATCATGGGATTAACGCATCTTCAGGTAAATTTACTTTAACAGATCTACTTCAGTTCTATAATTGTCTTAATTAAATTTCTTTTTCCAGATGAAACTGTACAATAGAAACTTTCCCGCTGCTGAACGGATCGAGTATATGGGCTGGGTAAATGAAGGCGTGTTGAACAACAATCAACCTTGGCAAAATTATAGGCCCAGATTTCTTACATTGAAAGGAACCGATGTGATGCTTTTTGATTCTCCGCCTGTAAGTTGTAATAGTTTTTGTCATTTATTTGTACGAAAAATGGGCTTTGTTTTGAGTAGCTGAACGTTGGTGATTGGGCAGAGTGCAGTCTCGTATTCAAGGTTTATCAATCAATGCTGAGAGTAATCAAAGACTCGGAGAATGTAGACGAAAGGCAACATTGCTTCTTGATCCAGACTTCTGGTCAAGAGTCGAGATACTTTTCTGTGGAAACGCGACAAGAGCTCCTCAGGATAGAAAGCTCATGGCACAGTTCTGTTTGTTCAGCAGTTATAAAAATTGGGGTAAAGGCGGTGATTGGGTAGAATTTGATAAATGACTAATTATGCTATTTACAGAACAAAAGTTTTAATGTCTCAACTGGGGGGAAGCCTTGCAGCCTCACCCTAGACTGGAACATGGGGTTCACCGTCAACGATACGGCAAGAACGTTCACATGGCAGTACAAATTTTCTCAGCTCAGAGGATCATCTGACGATGGAAAGAGCAAGCTAAAATTGCACTTTCAGGATGCTGAAACTAAGGGAATTGAAACCAAGGTGACAACTATTAAAAATGAATCGCCACACAAACAAACTATTGTATAATTAAATTAAACAAATACATATTATTGTTATATTATTTGTATAGGCCATTTCAAAAAAGGTTTTGTAACAATTCGGGTGCTTAGTTTATTTAATTGGAGGCCTCTTCTGAGAAAAGTGCTTTCAATATCGTATTTTTCAACTGAATACTTCAAAAAGAGTACAGCACACGTCTTTGTAATGAAATTTGAGACCAAAGATTATCAACTATGTACTAAAATAATAAATAATAATAATCCTATTAGTTAAAACTTAAACAAAGTTTCAAATTATTTACAAAAATTAACATAATTTCTGTGCACATTAGTTTTTTAACACTCACACTGCCATCTGTAAAAAAAAGACCGTGGACTGGTCAGTAGGATGGTTTAATAGTTATACAATGCTTAATTATTTAGGAGTAAGCTACTTATAAACAAACATTTTCCTTTATCTGCCACAAGTTTACTTTCTAATTTAACTTTATTATTTTCATGTGTAGATCTGAAATTTTTCAAAAATATTAATGCATTTTACATGATTACCAATTTTATTACCAATATCCTGCACAGTTTAGACATTCAGTTTTTTGATCGGCACTGAATGTTGAGCACATACATTTGGCTCATCTGGTAATGATAATCATGAGATTGATGGAGTCCTGGAAGGGGGGATCGTTTTTTTCCAAAGCAATTCAGTCTTTTGACCTTTCCGAGTTCCTTAGTTCAGTACAATTGGCTCGAACCATTTAAAAATATGCTATAATTCATTACCATAGGTTTTTTAGTGTGACTTATTTTTAACAATTATACTTGAATTTAATAGTGGAATTTTTTAAATTTAATTAATGATTTTTTAACTGGAAACCAAATTTATGACGTGGGCCTCGATCATGGGTCTAGATAGACTCTTAGACTTACATATTTTTATCTACAAAATGAGCAATAACATTTTTGTTCAATATTTTCAAGGAAAATTACTTTATTTTCAGGAAAGACTTAATAGAGGTAAATTGGAGGGTATATAAAAAAATAAATAAAAAATAATTCTCTAGGTCTCGAAAGAACCACGACGAGTGCAAAATAATCAAATTTTTCTTGTAATTTTTTTAAAATTAACTTAGCAGTAGCAAAGGAATAAAAGTCAACTTAGCTGTTATAAGAATTTTATGTTCAATTAAAAATTAATTACACCTAAATGAATTAATTATTTCTAATAGTTAGTTTTAAAATTGTTTGTTGTTTTAGGAATTGGAATGCTCTAATCTTCAGGCACTTCTCTTCTGCATGCACGCTTTCCTAACTGCAAAGGTTGCTTCGGTCGACCCAGCATTTTTAAGTTCAAGAACTCCTTAAGTAACATTTAGCTGGCGTAAACTTTTAAAATTCTAGATTAAGGTTTAAAATAATAACAATAAAATAAAAATAGCAATTAAGTTAGTGTAAGCACAAATAACTAATCTCTTTGGAAAATGGGGGGCAGAAATGTCGGCACTACGTTTGAGCATGTTACAAGTAGATAAATTCTTCATAGGGCAAAAATAAACATTTATGGTCGATTATATCTCATTAGATCATATCTACTTGATATGTAAGTAAACCTCTCTACATGTTTTCTTCAAAACGATTACGTTTTTCTCTTTGGATTTGTATATATCAAGAGAAGTTTATAGATCTGTAAATAATATAAAAACTTTGTAAATAAGTAAAATTGAGTACTGAAAATAATTGGTGCATATTTTGTTATGTTGTAAATTTAAATATTCTATTTTTCTCTTGCTCGATGTTTCATGAGATTATTCTACTTTTCAAGAAGTAACAAATTTATCACTATGTTCTTTATACTGTTTATGGGATATTCGTTTAAATGAAAAAATAAGAAATAAAATAAATTGCGGTTACCATTTTATCTGGAAATACATAGATGTTTAATAATATTTGAACATATTTATAAATGTTTATTTATTATCTAATCCAAGTGATATATTGTTTTATGTATATATGTAATTTTGTAAATATTCCATTGCATTAATGAGATTTTATGTATAATATTTATATTTCGTTATATAAATAATATATTTGTAAATAACGTAATACATCTAGTTGAACATATTGTGATTAAGTCTTACATAATACAGTCAATAACAGATATTAATCTATTAAATACGTATGAAAGTTTTATATTTTTACTTTTGCTCTGCTAATAGATAATTAATAGAAAATTAATTGATAATTATAATTACATGCTGTAACAAATTGACTGGGTGTGCCATTTTAGACTTTTTGTTGGTCTGTGTTTGATACAGTGATCATACAGTTTTTACTTTTCGGCCAGTTATAAAATGATACTAATTTTTGAAATATATAATAAGACGGTTATTACGAAAAGTCTGCATACAGTTTCAGTCCAGTTTAAGTCGCTGGGAAAAAAACAAGTGCAGGGTAAATAATTTTAATAATTTAACATGAAAGTGACATTAACGAAAAACAACAAAAAGTGTGCATATCACACAAACTTGCTACAAAATTAATTGACATGTGAAATTAATAATGAGTCCTTCTTTATTTTTTAACACTTCAGGAAGTAAATTGTTCAATACAATTCAAAATTTTATGGCTACGTCACAACAAAGATTGTCCCATTTTTCTTTATTTGCTTCTGAGGTGGCGGTTACTTTTTATGTCATGATTTTCCCCCTTCTCTTCAAAATAGCCATTCCTTCATTTTCCTAGCTTCATGTTTCCAGTGATTATTTTGGGGGAAAAACTAAGTTCATGAGGAATCCAAGGAACTAGCAATTTTATACATACTGGGCCATGATCCTATCATTAACTTTTAATTTACCAACTCCTGATGATGCAACTTACCCATTATCCTTCCTCAAGCATGTTTTACCGACCCAATTTTTTGAAATGCCACTGCTCCCATCAAAACAGAAAAAATTACATTTTTGTTCATTACTAAAAATTACACTTCCCAAAAAATTGTAGTGTTGAAGTCTTGTTTTTATACGATTTTGCAAATGGACCTCTTATTTCTATTAACTTTACTGGTATAGGCCTTTTTAAACAGTGTCATTGGTTTTATAGTTTTGGATGATTGTGGGTTGACAAACTTTTGCGAACAGTTTTTCCACTTACATTTACAGATTTTTCAAGATTATGATCCTGCGCAGTGCACCGCCTAATTTTAGCAGGCACTTTCATTGTAATAAAATATTTATAAGAATATAGCTAAATTTGAAAATAAAAGAAGATAAGGATGTTCTGTTGTTGAAATGGAATTAAATCAAAAGTGCATTCAAACTTACTTTGCATAACCAAATGTCTATTTTACATCATCGATTTTTTTACTATTTTAATATCCATTCTTCAATCCAAAAATAATACAGGGTTTAACATATACAAATATAAAGTTTTACTCAGTTTGATAATAAGTAATAATTAACTCTTTTTTTAAGGAAAAAATGGAGTTGTATGCAATCTTCTGTTTCTAAATGTACATACAAATAACTAAAAAATATAAATCAATCAAATAAATTATTATTACTTCAGTATTCTTTAAAACCATAGTTAATAAAATCCAGTCATATTTTTTTATGAAACCATCAACGTTTGCATATCCTCATTAACACTTATTAATAAAATCTGTTTCTTGTCAAATCATACTTAATACGTTATTATATATAATAGAAAATCTTTTGTCTTAACATGTCCGAAAATATTGTTTTGCATTTGGCTGCCGTTTTGGCTTGATGGTTAATACGAGAGATGGTAAATAATTTGTTTAAAATGACAATAATCATATTTACAGTCATGTCAGTTGTATATAATAAACTGAAAATTCAAACAACCTAAGATTACTTATGTTTCATATAGTATGTTTTTCCTGTATTTAGCTACACGCTTGAAGATAGTAACATTCATGTATGTGCAATCTGATAAAATATACATTTTAAATTTACATCTGCCAACATGCAATTGTGGTTGTTGAAATAATTTTTTTCTAGAAAATTTGTATAATTAGGTCATATTTAACGTTTCATATAAAAATGTCATATGAATAATGGTGCAAAGATGAGGCATCTACGAAGAAACAAATTGACGGTGTACCTTGTAAACTTGTAAGTTTAAAAATGAAAGTTTACCCGTCGAATTCCAGATGGCGAACGAGGAATTGACTTGTATTGGATCTAATTTATAGTTTTCAATTAGATATTTGCTAAGACTGACTTTATACTTACTTTTATTACCCTTTTCGTGAATAAACTTGAAATCTTGCATAGAACGGCGTCATTGTTGAAATAGGTGTTGGCATGATGGAACTTGCCTTGTAATTTATAAGCATCATAATAATACAACTAGTACAAAGACATAGCAACTTTTGTCAGTCAAAGCTATATTTTGTGATTGTGCCTATAGTTAACATATATATCAGAACGTTGTAGGTAAATTAAAGAATAAAGTAGAATTGTCAATTAGGTTTTAAATTTAACAACATTGATTGTTTATTAATATTTTTTTATTTGGTTGAAAACTAAAGACCCACAGTACAAAAATTTAGTATGTATAATTTAACCGTTTCGGCTTGACCTTAGCTCAACCTGTGGAATAAACCTATTTATATTTTGTCATTAAAAAAATATATATGTATTATTATTTCTATTAAGACGTGAATGTAAATGATGCATATTTTATAAATTAACATTATGTAATGATTTGATGTAGTGTTTTCAATTAAATTTCGACTATTTTGGAATGATACGTAATAAAAATAACAGTCGATGTGTTTAAAAATATGTAATTTTAAAAATTACAATTTTAACGCAATGTCAACTGTTATTTCCGTTTTTATAATAAATAAAAATATCTTAAAAATAAATTTGTTTTTTTCTTCAATAATATTAAAATATTAATTAACATTGATTACATTAATATTAAGTTCACTAATTTCGGGTCCGCTTGACCAATTTATATATTACAATTAATTAAGGATTGTCGTTGAGATAAATTCATGAGGTCAGGATGGCTCAAGTGATAGAGCAGCGGCGTTCAAGCCAAAGATGTTCGAATTCCGCTCGTGGCATTGACTTTTTAATAAACTAAAAACCTTAATTAATTAACATTGAGGTTTGTTTTGAGTGCTAAAGAGGTTTTAAAACTTCTTTTATGACAGTACATTTTTACATAAATTGTATGTATTATATGTAATAAAAAAGTACGGTCATCAAAGAAATTTTAAAATGTCTTAAGCACGTCCTCGCCTCAGCGAAAACTACATAACAGTCATTTTTGTTGGTCTGTTTGTGGAAAACCAACTCTTACCTTTTATGACATTTTCAATATTTTCTTTCAAATTGTGTGGGCATGTTCTTTTCAAATGTATTATAGCAATATTTACAAATTATGAATTTTAAAGAATATGATTGTTTGGAAATCGTTTTTGTCCCGACTTCCTTTCCCACCCCTTCAAAATCATATCTCACTGGCATTCTCAAACCGACACACAAAAATGAGAGGCCCCCCCACACATATACACATGTTCAACTATCCTTGGTGAGAACAGATTTTTGAATTCAGAATCTTTTCAACTAACAAGGATAAAACTATTTGAGTTTCTGTTAAGAATAAATTTTAGGCTTCTTACAACTGCCTAACATGCTTGGAAGTATGAGTAGAAACTGGTTAGGGTGTGTAATTTTTAAAGAAAGCAAAAACGTTTCCTGCACCAACCTAATAATTAATAATTTATATTATCTAATATGTCAGGGTTTGTTTATATTTTATTTTAATTTAAAAAAGAAACTCCGGCAGACGGAAAAAGTCCATGCTATATAATAATTAGTTTTTCCTGTCGGGTTGTAACTTATTTGAAAAGTTATGTGTATTCTATTCACAAACGTTTTAATAGTATGAAGTAGCAGTAACTATTCGAAATTTTAAGAACCACAGGAATTAACAGCGAGGAGGTACAGCCAATATTTCAGTCAGAAAGCTGAAATTTGAGTTAAGCAAGCTGCCTGGAGAAAAAATATACAAATAAATCTATCATGTGAAAAATAATTTACACAGCGATGTACACAATAAACAAAATTTTACGTTTAATCAAAATATTTGTACTCACTCAGTGTGTGTTTTCTGTGTAGATGTGCCATTGTTGTGTGCCAGGTTGAGAGTGTTGATACCTTACAGATATTAATGTTTTTTGTTTATATATGTTGCATTTTGAACAAGTGGGAAGGAAGTAAGGATAGAAATCCATTTTTCTGTGAGAGTCTCCTTCTTTGAGCTGAAAGGTGGTGACAATGGGAAATTTCTTGGAAGACCAACTCAGTTCTAACATTGCCAAGGCCTGTGACAGTATTGCCTTGATGATGCCCTTAAAATAGGTCGATGCTTTAACACTAATAACTGAATTTGCTTTTTCAACAAGGCTATACCATGATCCATAGTATTCGTGAATAGACATGTGGTCGTTACATCTACCATTAATAAAACGCACATATGTTATACTAAACATACGATAAGTCGTATTGCGTAAACATGCTTTAACATTGCCTACTTTAATCCAAAGCAAACGTCTTAATTAAACCATAACAAAGGAAGTCTCGTTTATAGTAAAATTACTAAAGTTTTATCAAACGTACTCATTGACAACTTTTACACCAAAGTCGCTAAATAGTTTTGCTTGGTAATTCTAGACCAAGAGTAAACAGGGTAGTCTCGAATTGATTCTGTTGAACAGGTTCTCACCAATCACCAATCTACTTCTGTTCCAATTATATATACACCTGCAAAAAACCGACGGACCGGCACAAAAATAATCCCGACAACAGTGGACTTGTACTGAAGAGCTATAAAATATCTAACTGAGACAAAAGCCCAATTTCTCACATGCCAACTCAAAGAAGATCGATCACTGAGAGTGGTTGTACGAAACCTCCATCATACCAACCCAATACAGGTCATAAGGAAGAACTGAACGAAATGGGATTCAACGTGACCAGCGTTTCTAATGTCCTGAGCCAAAGAACAGGAGATGACATTACAGGAAAAGGTGCCTTTACCATTCTTCTTTGTGGACATTGAATACACTTCCTGTGCCCAAAAAACATTCGATGTGACAACCATTTTCCACACAATAGTGAAAGTGGTAAAGACATAGTACAGTGTTTCCATTGCCAGCACACTAAGATGTACTGCCATCACCTTCTAAGTGTGTAATGTTTGGAGGTGTTCACCAAATTGAGGGGTGCCGAAAAAGTCAGGACGTTACGATTGAAGCGTATTGTTGGGAAATATTCGTGGTCGGCACTCCACAGGGGTCCCGGATGTCGAGGTGTATTCCCAAATTTCTTGGCTATTCTCTTCCTTCCGTCCTAGGATGCTTCCTTTTCCAGTCCATCCATACTCGTTACATCACCCAACCCTCCAATTCAACTTCTCACATGACACTCATAATACCCGCTCATCCCAATCGACCTTATCCTTCCGCAATGTACGACCCGTACCTTAGAATGATCCTTATTCCTTTCCGACCCTAGCCCCTATTCTTTGGAACTCCCTACCCCTTTATTTTGTCATGCTGCCTCCTTTTCTTCATTTAAATCCCACCTGTATAATCATCTCCTCTCCTTCCAAGGAGAGACCTTACGTTGATATTTTTGTTTAATATTCTTGTAATTTTCTCTTCAAGCCTGCCTTACTAGTATACAATGTGCCAAGATTTCTATCTCATTTTACTTTTTATTTGATAGAAGGAACTTCCTTTGTTTATTTCTTGTATATTATTCTTATGGGACAAAAGTCCTAGAATAAAGTTATCTTTCTTCTTCTTCTTAACAGAGGTATGCAAACAAAAATCTCACTCCACCCGGAATATTTAGTGCGACAAAATCCAACCATTCTCCAATATTCTAATGAATTAAATCACCAAATTTAAAACCGAAATCTATACTGAAATCTTTGTATAAACCAATGTTCGGTTTTCCTCAGAAAATAAAGATACACTAGAGTAGTGTTATTAACCGCAATCACAACAAGCAAATACAAAATATTTTTTAACAAGAAACAAGATCAACGAAATTGAACAACCTTCCAATACCGTGAACTTGTAATCCGGAGCCTGGAATACTCTTTACGATAATTAATATTATAAATTTATATAGCCCAAATTAATTAAAGAAAAGTATTCAGCACCTTTACGAAGCTCGTGTACAAACGGGATTGTTTGTTAGTGAGTCCGAGTAAGGCGTCGAACGCTTTAAACAAAAAGTTATTAATGGATTGGAAATTACCTCGCCTTCCATTATTTGCGTGCATAAAACTACAACTTTATGTCCCAAAAAACAGGAACAAAACAAAATCAAAAAGGAAAGTTCTTGAAAAGGACAGGTTTAACGTCTCCTCCTTAAAAGATTATTGCCCCAATTAAAGTCTAACCTCCTCCCCGATCATCATTTTGGCTTCCACCCCAGCAAATGTTTCGCGTTGTTAACCTCGAGCGCAAAGAATATTATATGGGAGCTTTCCTTCCGTTAGTTCCAAAAACTCTTTACTTAATCCTCCGCTCTTATCTATCTCTCGAGCGGTTCTTTCGGTCCGAAAAGGATCAAATTATTCCGAATCTTGCTCTTTGGCCGCGGGAATACCGCAGGGCAGTGTGCTCGGAACAATCCTGCACGTCCTTTATACTGCAGATATTCTCACTAAACCCACTACCCTACTTGCATCCTTCGCCGATGACACAGCTCTACTACCCTCCAATTCCAATTGATTGGGAAGATCTGCAGGAAAATCTCCCATGAATTGCAGATTGGTGTAGACATTGGAAAATGAAGATAAACGACAGCAAGAGCGTCCATACAACTCTCCGAAGCAGATCTCCTCTCATGATATACTACAACAACCTATCCCCAAATCCGACTGCTTTCACTACCTTGGGTTCCACCTCGACTCACGACTAACATGGAATCAAAATTCACGACTGACACGACAAAACCGAAACAGACGATATGGTCCACTACATGGACTTACAGGACGACAGTCTAAACTATCAAAAGAAAAAAACTTATAATTTGGACATATGGAATTGAACTGTGAGGAACAGCCAAACCTTCCATTATCCAATGTTGCTTTCATCCTATCAATCTAAAATCCTCGGATCCGTTGTTAATGCTCCTTATTATGTCTCAAATGCTACACTCCATAACGACTTTCAAATTCTTTATACCTGAAAATTCGTTCCCCAAAAATTTCCCAAGTTCCACAAAAAATTCTCCCAACAGCCAAATAGTCTTACCTGAAGAGACTGAAGAGGAAATGGCCCCGCGACCTCCTTTCTCAGTAAACAGTAAAACAACATAAACAAAGTGAAGAGGGAGGATAACATTGATTATTTGCTCCCCTCAATGTAAATAGTTGTATTGTATATAAGTTCATCTATCCGCAAATTACATATTGTAAATAATAATTACAGATTGTCATTTTAAAAGAATTGAAAACTTTTTTGAATGCAGCAGCATAAACTAATGATGTCAATTGAATTAAAGATAAACTGTTTCTACAGATTTTAATTTTAAATTCCTTGCTGCCTCATCCCACGAGTTATATCACTTGGCTTCCTGACGACAAACGAAATATCCACATTTTCTTATTCAGTGACATCGGTGTTACGAAAAGGCCAACACGTGGGTGCCGCGGGCGCATGCTTGACTAAGGAGGCGGCAAATTCAGCCAGTATCCCACCGGCTCCAGCAGTTTCAGGACGGTCATGTGACAATGTCAGACAAAGTGTTCAGCTCTGCAACGCTCGAGCGTCGCGGAAGAAGTTTGGACCTGGCAGGTATATTTTATCTGTCAATTCCTAGTTTGAGCCCAACTTAAAATTTAGACAGTTATAATAAATGTAACAATTTCCCAAAACAAAAGATGTAATTAATTATTTAAAATATTTATTTGAATCAAAACAATAAATAAACCTAATGTTTTCGTTAACGCCTCTAGACTATATATATATATATATATATATACCAAAATTAACAATATATTGGAAAAAAAGCACCCAGGTTTTGAAAAGAAAAGATGAAGAAATTTTATATCAGCTTTAGAAAGCTGTTATAAAAATAATAATATCTTTATATTTTCTAGAGTTTTACTCATAATTTTTGAGAAACACATAACCCTACGTACACCGGTACCAGAATATTTTGTGATTTTTCTAAAGTCACTATTGGGGATTATTTTTTAACCTAAAACAAAGAAAACCGGGCTTATTGTTAAATTGAGCCGATTGTATAGGGTTTTATATTGTCTATATCCAATAATGTGCATATCACACATCATAATTTGTAATTCCTTCTTCGTCGAATCGGGAGCCGATTGGTTGACAAATTACAAATAGGAAAATTCGAGTGTTCTACTAGCTATTAACGAAGTACAGTGTGTTTAATTAATTTGCAGTTCAATTATTTATTGAAATTAGACTGGCAAAACGTTAAGCAAGAAAACTCAGATTCTACTGTGCAGATGACAACATATAACAAAACATTATTGCAATGATTGTGTGATAAAAATCACAAAAATGGAACATATTTCTTGAAAACGGAAGGCTATCAAAAAGTTGAAATGATACCTCATAATTTTCTCAATGATCTAAATTGAGTAGTCTAAACTTTTGGAGTCTCTTCTGTTATACGACCACACAGCTTGTCTTCTAACATTCAATATACTTTAGCAATAATACCTACAAACAAACAATGAATTATTTATTGTGTAAATTAATATAATCATAAATGATTTATAAAAGCTAAATCGATATAATAATGGTATCTTAACAAAACCAATTTTTCGGAATTTTGAAGGAGAGATTTCGCATATATTTGTCCTAAGATGTTTTTCCAGTATCTAATCAAGTCAGCACTCATGTAAAATTCGTTAACAGTCATATGAATATGTAGGCATGAATATGTAAAAACTTTCTAGCCACGAACCTATTCTGACATAAGGTTAGACGACTTTGCTTTCTTCAGCATCTTCACCTGTGGTTGTATATGATTTGATATTGTGGAATATTTTACATGTGTGTCATTCGATATACTTTTGTAATACGCAATTGAAATTCAAACTTAAGTATGCAATGCTCGGCAACAATGGCCAAAGGCTACTACTGCTAAAGTTTAATATTTTATGCTAAAGAATATTCTCGTCATGTGTAATGAAATGAGAATATTTGAATTTGGTTTTTGAAATCTGCTATATAAAATAAAAATACCTTTCTGTATAATGTAACTGCATAAGTTTTAAGAACTCGGTGAACTTTTGAACAACTATTTTTTACAACGTTTGGAAATATCCAACACTAAGCAACATAAATGGGGAAATTACACCAGTTCAAAACAATGACTTTTCTACCACATCACCGATCTCAAAACAATCGTACTATAAAGCTGGTTGACCATAAATCGTCGTTTATTTATTTTAATTTGTAATAGATGGTGGAATGTGGATTTTTTTAAATTGCTCTTTAGTTGTGGTGCTTATATCAGAACTTTTCTTGAAAGCTCATCCCTGATTTAAAGTTTTAATAAAACTGCTTATTTAAGTATTCTGATATATCGCTGCAGTCGGTTAGTTACAGTTGCAATAACAAAAGTTACGGTCTAACAGTCAAGAAAATTTGCAGAAGACGTACAAACAACTTTCCCAATTAGATATTATTTGCAATACAGGAACTATTACGAGTTTTGTTCTCGTTGGATTGTAACCATAACAACGAGTGCCATAGTCTCATTTCAGAATAGTTCATTTCGTCGGTATTGCAAAAAAGCATTATAAGATATTAAACATTTTGAATAAATCTTAAGAGCAGCAGTTCTTTAATAAAAGCAAAGTTAAAAAAAAAAGAAACCAAAAACCCAATTGGCATCGAACAACATTTTTCCAGAACTCTCCAGTGACAACAAAATTTGTCCCATTTCCACGTTAAAATCATTACTAACTATTAAATAAGTAAATATCTATGATGTAATCAATATTAGATTTAATATTGTAATTAAATAAAAATAAACAATAGGGCCAATGGGGTAGAAAACACTCAGTTCGTCCTACATTCGAGGATAAGGTTAAAGTTCTTTATCAGGACGTTGAAACTATTACCTGCAATTTACATGATCAACAAACATCTACTTATGTTGAACCGGCACACGGGCACTTACTGGGGTCTGTCTTCACTCGCGGGTTTATTGTTTGAGTCAAACAAACGCGTTTCGGCATTACGCCATCTTCAGTGATAAATTGTCTGTCATTTAGTCTACGCGGGGTTTAAATAGTGGTGTTTCCGTCGCATATCGCTGGGGGCGTTGCGTTAGGGGGCGTGGCCTCCGTGTCCGTTGGTCGGTCTTGGTGGGGGTTGTTTCCGTTGTCGGTTATTATTTGTGCGTCGTTGGTTTTTTGTCTTTTCCTGGTGTTGGTTGTAATGTTTTGTTCTTCTGAATAACAACCAACTATTTGATTACCACATCGGGTCCATTGCAACTTAGCACCAGTTGCTCTAATTTAAAAATTATTATTAAATCTTCTGTACTGTAAAACACCAATGTCTCTTTTAATTTTGTACGCTGCATTTTATTATACGTTTAAATTGCATACATTTTGCAGTGGTTATTGTTCTTTTCTATTTGGGTTGAACATGAGGTTGGATAAGCCCCATAATATGTTTTAGAAAAAAGGTTATTTTCTACTTCTTTTTTTTAATAACACATAACTATAGAAATGTGGGCAGCAGTGTCAAAAAAATATATTTAGAACTTTACAACGTCCGAATTATAAGACTGAAGATATGAGTTTTAGTTTGCCGCAAGTCCATACGATAACTTCATGCTATATTTTGTTTATGAAGCTCAACTAGTTTTCGATCCGTGCGAACAGAAATTGTTCAAGTAATTTCAGCAATAACTTTGAACCTGTTGGAGACGTTCGGATCGTTTCCCGTGCATCCGAACGCAAAGAATGTCTTTCAGGACTCGCGAATTTATATCTGAATGGAAAGCGATATGTATGCTGAAGAGGCAGAATTGAGGTCCTTTCCTAATTTAGGCATTCAACCCGCAACCGCAAAACGTCTAAGTTATATTGAATTCAAACTTAGAGCTTCTCAACACCACCTGTTGACTTTTGCACAACGTGTTTGGAAAATCCGAAATTCATCCGTAATTAATTTCAACGCTGAGAGATCAATTACAATGGGTAGTAAGGGAGAAATGGCCGAATAAACGGCAAGACCGGATCAAAATGGGAAACGACAAAAAATAAAATATAAATGCATCTAGTAGTGCAAGGAGTAACGAATCACTGTAAATTTGGCTCAATAAATTCCCACC
Source organism: Cimex hemipterus (assembly GCA_039619505.1). NCBI lineage: Eukaryota > Metazoa > Arthropoda > Insecta > Hemiptera > Cimicidae > Cimex > Cimex hemipterus. The sequence continues at coordinate 33,933,615 of CM077103.1, read as the reverse complement.
CGCAACTGAACTAAAATTACACGCCAAAATCTTTTTTAAATTGAGTAATGGAGTAATAATTCCCGCGAAGCACAATAAATTACATACATAACTAGATAATCAAAAATAATATATAAATAAAATTAAAAAGAGTAAAAGCAGAGAAGTAATTCGTATTAAATAATTTATCTTTCACTTAGAGATTTATATTTATTCGTATTATCATTATTATTGTGTTTGATAAATAAAAATATAGAAATTGAGAAAGAGGAGAAAGAGGGAGCTAAAGAGACGGAAGGGGAGAGAGAGAGAGAGAGAGAGAGAGAGAGAGAGAGAGAGAGAGAGAGAGAGAGAGAGAGAGAAGAAAAGAAGAAAAAGAGAATGATTGTTAATGAGAGTGGGAAAGAGGGATGATGATGTTGTAATTGGTAAAATTTATTTAGGAATCAGATAAGAGTTGGTCTAAAGTACTGTTCTTACCACTAATAGTGTGAGAATGATAGAAGTGAGAGAAATGAAAACGTATTATCATTGTTGTACATATTTGTTGCATACATATTGCGGTACATTTTTATTAAAGACAAATATCTTAAATTTGTTCATGCATTTGAATGTTTACATTTTGTCATTTTAAATTTTGGATTAATCCATTTTGCGATTAATTATTAAATTTAAACAGTCCCTTTTATTTTTTAATTTGTTTACTTTTCTACAGTCTTTCATTTGAAATATAGATTCATAACGTGAAATTATATGGAATTTGAATTGATAATTTTAAATGTATAGATTTACATTTCATTTAGAATGAAATTCAACAAACAAATACAAATATTTCTGCATATGTGATAAAGATTTTAAATTTTGTGTTCACTATTGATTCACCCCATGCCAGTTGAACTGAAAATGCGAATTTTTTCTTTGCGACACCTATTTAAGTTAACATTATACAAGCACAGGGATATGCCTTATATAAAAATAATAATCAGACCATTGTCAAGCATTCGGAACATTCATTACTAGGAATTTACTGATTAATTTAAAAGTATATCAACAGTCTTTTCTATTTCAGAAAATATCACTTTAATCCAGTCCACCTATTTAATCTAAATTTACAAAATTAACAACAATTATAAGGAACAATTATAAATATAAATTCACTAGTTTTCGTTGTGCACTTGATGAATTAATATCTTTTAATTAATTAAGGTTTTTAGAAGAGATAAAAAAGTATATATAGTGATTGTCAACAGTTAAAAATATACAATTTCAAAAGTACGAGGACAGGCAATCACGAAAACCCACCGTTATATAGAAAACCAAGACTTTCCCAACAAAAGAACCAGCAAATAATTAATATTGTTACCTTAATACAAATGACCTTGGCTCAAAGTGTTGAAGATAGAAAATACCGAAACGGGTTTGACAAACAATACGGCGCGGCGCGGACGGCAGACAAAAAGATCGCCAATGATCTTGTCACAAATTTCATCATACCTGCAATCATCGGCTTTTATTTTATAAGTAGATGTTTTAGTCGATGACAGGGTTTGGTCTGCGAGTTGGCGAACTCATGTTGAACCGGCAAACGGGCACTTACTGGGTCTGTCTTCACTCGCGGGTTTATTGTTTGAGTCAATCAAGTTATAAGTTACAAGTTGTTATCTTTAAACTATTATTAAAATTTAAAGTCTAAATAATAACAAATTAAAACTATTATCAAAAATTTGTGAATTAAAATTTAACTTGGCGCAACTCTAAAGTAATAAAATAAAGAGCTAATGGAACTAAGAACTCTGTCGACGAATCCTTTCTTCTTGACGTTATCCGCCCCACATCAGGCTTCCAAAAAAAAGGATGACGTGACAAACCTGGACGTGGTGTTTCGGAAACCCTGTATCTATATAAATGAGGACTTTGTGGTTATTAATGACCGTTAATCGATAATTATTCCAAAGGAATTACATACAGAACAAAAACAATCATAAACGTAATTTCTTAGAAATAGTTAATATCAACGGCGATAAACTGAGCATTAATTACACAACAGATCAGTGTAAACTCAGTCGCAGCTACGCCAATATCATTAATCAAATTTAATACAGATAACATGCCTATATCATCACATTATATTACCCACATCAAATATTTTTCCCATAGTCTAATAACAATTTAGCTTTCCTTTTCCTATTTATCCCCCCCTAATCCTGAAAGAATAATCTGGCCGAACCATTACCAACCTTTTGTCCCTTCGTCGGCTCTTTTCACCTCAAAAAATCCGACGCCTTACGAAATACTTTGATAAAAAATGTATTTGTTAAATGGAAACAATGTTTGTAAACCCCAGACGCCGAAGATGATCTCAATAAAGATCGAAACCACATCTCACGATTTCTGAATAATTAATAAATGATGACGTTACTCGCACCGCTTCTCCTGATTTTCGGGAAACGAGACAGATCAGTACAAATGCATGAATGGCCCTGGGATTGTTGGTTTTCAACTACGGCAGGCACATAAACAGATAAGTACTATACATTCAAACACGTAATTGACTTGGACGTGCTAAAAATGGTTAGAATATACACGAGGCCTAATAAATTAAAGACTGAACAAATTAGACTCAATTTTGGCATTATGACAATACACAACTTAGAAATTTGACCATTTAATTAACAGTGACACCAAAACAAAAAGGTAAAAACGAGAGTATATTAATAGTTTAGGAAAAGCAATATCTAGGAAAAGCGATAAACCTCAGCAAATTGTGTGTGGTGTTAGTTCATGATTATTTAAAGATCGTGAGATGCAGACTGGTGTGACGTAGGGTTTAGAAAAACATGTTTATAAATTCCAAGCCCTGAAAATGATCTTAATGAAGGTCGATACATTAGCACGATAAAGAAAATTTTTCTAAAACTACGTCACAGCAGACCGCCTCTTACGATCTTCAAATAATTTGTAAAAACATTGTTTGCTTTAGCGCAATTTTGTTTGGCTTTTGTTGACCTGCAAGTTCAAATAAATGTTTAAATAAAAAAAGAATTTATCATTGAATTTTTTTTAACAAAAATCTAAAAATTAATTATTTTCACCTTAAATTAACAAAAGGGATGGTGCAATATGTATTTTGCCTGTGCCGCGACTCAAAGGCTTTTAATTATCAATTAACTGAAATGTCGATAAGTATATGCAGTAAATTTCATCGGTGTTATCATCCCGTTTTATATCCGCCATCCGGCCTAGCCGGAGGGTAATGGCAGTGTTCTGTTCAACGTTAAAAGGGCAAGTAGGGCATTAGTGGGATATCTGATCTGCATGTTATCGACAGACGGTGGAGATAAAGGGCGTACGCGGTCTGCGAGCCCAATTCGTTTCCTGCTCTTGGGTTTATTGGCGAGACAAGGGCTGTCTGTCTTCATCCTTTACCCTAAGTAGGTTTGGTCGTAGCAACACCGGCTCTTCCGAGTATTTGAGTAGTGGAGTTATTGACGAGCTGGTATTCAGTGGCTCAGCCACACAAATGAGGCGAACTGTTACTGGAATATCCATCCAATTTTCAATTATTGACGTCTTTTATGCCAAGATGATCTCTGTGATTTGTTTATAAAACAAGATACAAGTATCCACTTACAATTAAATGAAGAGAATTATTTTTCTTGTTTTATTATCAAACAAACACTGCGTTAATCGTTTCACCTCATTTATTAAGGAGTGAAAGGTAGAAGGATTAATAAGAAATATGGACAATGAGATATAGGCTTATAAATATATCGTGGAATTAAGTGAGTATATTATCGTTAGCCTACAAGGGTTAAAACCATGAAATTCCACCTAATAAAATAAAGTGATCACAGGTCAGGATGAAAAACGTGACAGGTGGCTGGTATAAAACATCCATTTTAAAATGACTTCAAATCGTTGGGGCAGAAAATAGCGAACGAGGAGAAAACTGGCCCTTGACACTTGGGAAGGGGTCGAGGGCCAAGATAATCTTGGCACCCACAGCTATGATATACTGTTGCGTACAAGGTATACAGACCTACACGTCGACCTTATTTTTCCACCAATATTTCAAGAGATTTTCACGATAGGAAGAGTCGGAAAAAAATAGGTTGGACATTCTTTTTCCTTATGAACCAACGGCTATATAAACTCTTTTAACTACTAATAAAGAAATGTATTACGTTTTTTAAGTTTTCTAAAAAAATACCTACATTTTTACGGATCTTGGCATTTTATAATGACTATATGTTATTGAATTTTGAATTGAATTTATATGTTGTTATTACTGTCAGTAATTGTTAATGTAACTGATATTTTCTACTAATGACAAAATTCCATTTGCTAATACTGTTATAGACAATTCTATTTTATTGTATAACACTTAAATTATTTTAACTAAGTTTAAATTTATATTAATAAATCTAGTGCGATACATAAAAATTATATCACAGTTATTTTATTACATATCATATAAAATAAAAAGTTCCCTATGTTTAAGCACGGCGTTCCTTCTGACGCCAACAGAGGGCGCTACAGGGGTCATGTATAGATTCGAACCCGAAAAAAAGTACCTTAAGCGAATTCCACGGCCGGCTTGGAAAGACTACTTCTACAGATAACTTTTCATTTATGAATATTGTTAACATGTAAGTGACAAAAAGGAGAAATAAAACCGTTTCGTTTTCGATGATTTGAGGCGGCTTATGACTGTTGAGCGACGTCTTTTTTCTTCTAAAATTATTAATATGTTAGCTACCTTATTTGACCATTGAGGTTCTGTTGTTAAGATTTCCACCAAGATCTCTCAATATATCCCGATTATTTCTGGCGTTAAACAGGTGTCCTTAGGCCCTTCCTGCCTTCGTTAATGAACTTCCTGATTCTTTAGAGTTTGGCATTCGCTGGTAGGATAATAATTAAGAGACTTCTCTGTGCTGATGATGTAGTCATTCTGGTCACCTCTACACTCGCCTTGCAAAGAAATACGAATTGAAACAATTAATTTAAATGGATCCAAAACCCTAACATTTTATAAAAGGGTCAGGATTATGGATCTTTGGCTGCAGACACTTAACTTCGTAAGTACAAATTCTCGGATGCCAAATCCGCTCTAATTCATCACTTAAAAAAAAGAAAATAGTGCGGTGAAATATGAAATCAATTCGGCACCACCTTTCTCAGAAACCCTTGTATAATGTTAAGTTCAAGGTTTTTAAGACCATGTGCCTGATGGTTCCCAGGTTTAGAGGTATTAGCAGTTCGAACTAGACGAATCTTCACGACGACCTGCTGAATTTCACAGCGAACCACATGTTATACTTAGAAACAATAGCTGCCTTTTGCTTGTTTACACCTTCCAACTCAACCTTTCATATGTAAGCAAGACACTCTCATAGCCTGAAAACCCCAAAATTAGAAATAATGAACGCTATTTTCTCGTGGTTCATGGCACTACATTCACTAACCAAAGAATTTAATATTTTCTTTTGCTTCTCTTTAACAATAATCAAGACTAGTTCTCTAAATTTTAGGCTTTTGAATCAATCATCTATTCATTTAGGGTCTATTCCACCCATGTACCTATTCATTTAGTACTACTATTTTTTCGAAGTCCTGATGAAGGCGATATATTCTGCCGAAAGCTCGACAACAAAATAAATGTGTTTCTGTCTTCCTGGCCTCATCCCCGATCTACATTTGGAAAGAAAAAACATATTTGGACTGAGAAGGCTGATCAACCACCAAAAAAATATTAATCATCTATTCGTTCTATGCATTTTGGCCGTAGTAACGAACTGTCTGTAAGATCAAGCAGATTTGTATTCTACAAAGAGCTTGATCATTCAAAGACATTTTTCGACTTGACCAATAATAATAATCTAAAGTTGTCTCCATTTAAGCTGGTTCTCTTCATCCCAAGACCACCTTTTGAATTGTCCCTCCTTTTTGTAATTTTTTCAAATGTCGTGTAATCGGATTGAATTCTCGACGACAAATGAAATGGCCACGGAGAGCTTTAGTGAAGTATACTTCATTTCAAATCATTAAATTCACGAATTCCATTAAATTCCATTCAAGTGGAATCATTAAATTCCACTTGAGCAATTAATTGTAATAAATAATAATGGTTAATTAATAAACAACCTAGTGATATTATTGGCGAAATACACATAAAATAGCCACACAAATTATAAATTAAAATCAAAAATTAAAATGTAAATCTACAAATGATTTTCATGAATGAAAAGCCGTCAATCTAAAAAATATTAAAACTTAAATTAAATTAATAGAGAATATTATATTGTAAAAAACGATAAATCCTAAAAAAAATTAAGCGAAGAAAAATATTAAAATAGTTCTTAATGTTGACTTATTAATTCTTAATTATATATACGTATAAATAAACAGACTTATACATTTTCTCAATATGCACACAAGAGTTAGTTATAAAGGTCCTTGTGATGGAAGCAATATAAAAACCTTTGTTAAATGCCAAACCTTGAAACTTTTCCTATTATATTATATCATTGTTCCCTTTCACTAATCCTTTGTTCACTAGCTAACCTCAACCTTCCTAATAATTTATTTATGTGTTATAAATTGATAAGAGAATATTATAAACAAAAAATTCTGAGGTATGTATTCTTGTACTATATTAATCTGTAATTACATTTGTGCAAATTACAATTATTATTCTTCGTTTTCTCCAAATTTAATGTTTTGAAAAACGGAGATTTCTCACATCTTGTCATATCGTGGAATTCAATCTTTAAAATTTATCCATCTGGAATATCTTAAGCTCTGAGCTTTAGTGTACTATTGTTTTCAACTCGCTGTTGATCGGAAAAATGCGCTCTTCGGTTCATTTTGAAAGGAAAACTGTATGTAACGAATAGGTACTATTGAAAAATTTGGTCATTTCCAGGTACTTAGATTTTCTATCATAATGCAAGGTTGACAAACAATGGTAGAATTTGAAGCCAAGTAATGTTTACTTTAGTGAAGAATCAAGGATATCGAAATGAACGACGGAACAAACGAAGTGCTTTTTAGAATTATTCTTTAAAATTCGTTTGCACTTCAGCGTAAATTTTTTAAAAAATGATTGTTGTCAAGATGTATAAGGTCGTATTTGAAATATTGAGTTTGAACAGGAACTGCTGTATCCGGTATAATCCCCCCCCCCAAAAGGGTAAATATTTGATAATAGATTAAAGAGGATGAAATACGTGATTTTTTATAGCATCGTGAGAAATTCATCCGGGCCATCTGAAAAGACACCCAGTATATTTTCATAATATGTGCACATAGGTTGGAGCGCACATACAGACTCGTAATATATACCATTAATTAAATTTTTTATCAATCCTGAAGAAAATATTAAAGAGATGAAGGACCGTTACAAAGAGGTCAAAACGAGTAAAAATTAAAATTGAGGATAAAAAAGGCGATTAATTAGAAGTTGCCGTAACTGTCTTCTAAAACTATGCCGGCTGGTCGGCAATAAACTGCACTCCTCACAAATCCCGCCTCCGGATTTATGTCCCCGTCCAGGGGGAACTTAATGAGAGTTTGACTAGTCTTAGAAATGTGACTCCATCCAATAACCTCCGGCATCGCAAGCAGGTCCGCCTGTACGGGCATCAGCTTAAGAAACTTTACTAGGTCAAATAAAGGCAGGCAACCTTCAACAAAATCTCGCACTTCAAAATGACCCGATGGAGAAAAGTCGTAATTCCTCGCGGCCAACGTTTGAAAATACTTCACCCACTTGAACCCCTATTACTCTAAAAAATTGGGCAGGCTGAAAAAAGAACTGTGATGCAGTTTTGCAAAGAGGTTAAAAAAATAGACCGTTTACGAAAAATGTTCTACTGTTATACTATATATATATATATATATGCATGCGACGAGAAAGGCGATCCCACTTACAACTGAATTACTAGTGAATTAGTAGAAGGTAACCGCTACATAGACAGGATTTTGGATGGCGCCTGAGAGAGTACTGCCGTCTAGAAAGGGACATCCAAGCACTGTAGATACTGTCAAAAAACGTTTTATGTGTTTCTAGTCTCTATAGGTGCAGTTTATGCATACATATGCAGGAGCAAAGTTGGCGAGGTTGGTAAACATCCGAAACTGGCAAATGAGTTCTAAAAATAGTGGATATCAATATATCTATCAGCTCTAGGTGGAACATCTTGTGGCCGCCTTTTTTATGTCTATCCCAATCACCCCTCAATGGCTATAAAAATCTATGAAAATCGCTGAATATGGTGTAAGAAATTCTTAAATACACACCAGTAAGTGTTTTGAAAACAATGGACAGTTACTTTGATTTGACAATTATTTTATTTTTATAAAATTGCAATTATTGTTATGTTATGAAAATCTTTAAGTAATTTAAGTATGGTTTACATGAAACGAATTGACAGGATCCTAATTACCACGGAGTATGCTAAGTTCCTCGTATATCTTTTCCCGTTTGAAAGACATTTACATGACGCTAATTTAACATATCGAATCACGCATTTTTTGTTCTCACAGACATGAATCTTATTGTTGCAACGTCACATCAGAATACGCAAAATGTAAGGTTATTATATAATTTATAACCGTTTAATTTTTATCATTAACGAAATTCAAGCAAACATTTTAAATCTCCTTAGTTTGGTTCCTTCCTCGCGATTTTCGTTTGTAGGATATCTTGATTAATGTACAGAATTACGTGTTAACTTTGTTATATGTTCAGTACGGAATCATGTTGGTTGTTGGGGAAGTATTAGATTATTATTTTTTTTACATTCAGCAATTGTATGACTTCTTTATCTTGAAGTTGTTCTGGAGTTTTTGATTTTAAAAAAAGAACAAAAATATAAATCAAATAATAATAATTAATCAATTGGTTTATTATTGCGGGAAAATATACATCAACAATATAATTCCTTATTAGTATTAAATTTAAATAAATTTAAAAAAAAGTTTTTTTATAACCTTCTATGTTTTAGTAAATTTAACATTAATGATTTCTTTTTTTTACGATAAACCTTTTAATTAAGAAATAAGAATTAATCTTACTTATGAACAAAAATATAATTATCTTATATTATATTATATAATCCAAATAAATTTCTCGGTTAATGAACAAAAAAATCCTCTTCTTCCGAACGAGTAGTCCGAGAGAAAGTCTTATTTTTTGCCGATGTTCACAGTGCCGCATTGAGCATAGGACTCCCATCCTCTTCTGTTTCCTTTTTGATCCGGCAGTTCCAGTAGTAGGTACTTAACAATATTTCCACCCCGGGGAAAAATGGTGTGTGAGGTCATGACTTCGTCTGCGAGCGCACCCATAAATGCGTCCACTGTGCGATCAGACGAAACGTTGAAGTATCCGCGCCTGATGGTTGATGTTGATGGGTTTGAAGTTTGAGACGTATAGGTTGCAGGAGAATCATCTTCTTCAATGGATCCCTTCCTGATTGTAGTAGAGTCAGATGAAATGCGATTTTTAGAACCTGCCATAAGGAGAGCTCGCATGATACTAAATTTCATTAGATCGATACTCAGTTCGGAATCTTTTGTTTGTTTACACTTGTGAAATACGTATTAGTGTACTACTAAGTACTATTTACAAATACAATTTTTTTTATTATTATTCTTGTAATTTCAATTAACTCTATTTTATTTACAAATTATCTGTTTATAACGTTTTAATTGCGTTATGTGAGCGATTATTGTTTTTTGTGGATTTTCTTTTGATTGTAAATAATAAGATACATTTGAACGTTTACATTTTATGATAAAAGGTTCAAGAAAAGCTTGCTAACAGTTTGGCATTTTTATTTTGTAATTTGTCTGACAATTCGTATCTTTTATACATTACAATATCTCCTTCTTTAAATCCAATATTTTTTGCGTTTTTATTATATTGTTTTGCAAGTTGATGGGCTGTTATTAAATTTTTAAATACTATGTTCCATAATTTTTGCAATTTGGATTTCTTTAGGGTATTGTAACTATTCTTATCAACGGTAAATTTTATTTTTAAAGGGTGAAACATTTCTCTTTCCAAGAATAGAAGCTATAGAAGAGAACTAAATCCCGTTGAAGCGTGTACGGAGTTATTTAGCGCGATAAGGTACCTTGTTGATACGTAACAATATTATAAATTTACTTAGAGGCGATGAGAGTTTCGAATCCTAAAAACCATTAGATATGAATAGAACAGTAATTTAATAATTAACAACAAAGTTGTTCTTTTCAAAAAATTTCCTTGAAACCCATGGATGAAATTTCTCCTTACACATTAAGTAACGCATGATGCATTATATATTTACATATGCAGGATACAGTCGTTCCCGAAATATTTAATTTAAATATTTTCCATGTAATGAATGGAATAGTTACAGAATTTCATACCGGCGGGATATTTTCCTTTTCCCCTCTGTTAAAAGATGACAGTTTCAAGGGGGAAAATGTTAACCGTGGTAGTTCCGTGTACCGTGGAATAAATGGAATTCAATAAACACTTCTGACGTTTTCTTGACTAACAAATGGAAAACATGGCGTTGTTGGACGGTAAAAACGACGTAGAGGGCGGTTTTTGTGAGAAAGCAATAAACAGGAGAATCCAAGCGATACGGTTTGTTCTACAGGATCATCCTTTGTATCCTCATCAAATTCCGAATTGATCCTAGGAGAGCATTGGACGGGAAAATCAAGCCATGGTGGCATCTGTCACCCATCATTTGAAGGTGATTTGGCAATATTGCAACTGGCCGATGAAAGAACCCAAACGAGGGCATTAGACTTCTTTTGGATTTTTGCAATATTATACTTACTTTTTATATTAATTTAGTTCTGCAACAAGAAAAGTGATCGCTTTAGGTTCTTACATCCAGGATGTGCTCCATATGAAATCATATCACAGTCATTCACATAATCATAAATCAAGAGTATTGATTAATGCTACCTACAATAATGTAAAAAGCAAAAGTACTCAAACATGGGCGATAAATATGCAGTTTTTATACATATTTTACATTGTATCAAAATATATCATTGATCATTAAATGCTGGAAAAAGAAAAATGTGTCATTAACATGATTTTCATAAGCAAAAACATAAACAGAATAAAAAATAACATAAATATTTTTCAGGAAAATAAGAAATTCAACTATTACATTACGTCAATCCTTAACTCAATATTAAAAATACTCGTTAGTATTACAAATTCATTTTGTTTGGATTAATTCATCAAACGAGAAACAACGCTAACAAAGGAAAGAAAATGTTAAAAATAATGAATAATTTCTTTTCAATTCATTATTCTTTAAATAAGGTATTCATTGAGATAAAAACATCAGCGGGATACGAGCCCACTATCTTCTGCTAAATACGCCGCTGCTCTACCACTTGAGCTATCGTGACTTCGATCCACTCGGACACCAACTTCCCATCCCATCTCACTTTTTGAATTTTCCCTCCTTTTTTAGTGGATAGATAGTAGATAGCTTAGTCATTATAGCTCAAGTGGTAGAGCTGCGGCGTATTTAGCCGAAGATCGTGGGTTCGAATCCCTCCCCTGACACTGACGTTTTTATCGTAGCCAATACTTTTCTTAAAGTTTAATTAATTGAAAAGAATTTATTTGGTCAATTGGAACACGAAACCTATTCTGTTATAAATAATAAGAATTACATACTTGCAGTTCAATCGAGGATGGATCTATCACTGCAACACCACTACTTACTGTCACCAATGATGAGCGTTCACGGATAAATCAGAGAATACTTGCAAAGATTCAATACCATCCCGGATTCGACCTACAGTGGCATAAGAGATCCACCACAAGCGAGGGACCACACCATATATGATTGCCCGAACCAGAAAGCCAGCAAATTATCGTTGTAACTAAATATACAAAGGACTTTCAGCGCTTTGTTGAAAAAAAATCGAAGCGATTCTTAAAACGTTATAATAAATATCTATTCTATTACCATAATAGTAATTGTTAAATTAATTGTTGTAATTATTAGCAATAAGTAATAATTAAATGATTGAAATTGTAAAAAACAAAATGTAATAAATTACATACCTCTAATCAATAAAATGTGCAGGTATATAAATAGTGTTCAACTAAAAAAAAAGAACATGAAATGCACTGATATTGCCAATCGTAACAGGTCCTTTGTGAAAGCTCTAGTTGTGCCCATGTTGGAGGGACACTGAATTAGAATGTCTCCGAAAGACGGTGGTGGTGTATATCCTTCGACTTAAGGTTGTGGAGGGTTGAAGTCGAGATGACGGTAGCTAGAAGTTGTAACCTCAAGTCTTACCACTATGATCCACATCTGACGTTACAAATGAAAAACATGATTAAAAGAAAATTGTAGCGACGGTGGGCAGGATCGGCAGAAAGGCTGTCACGGGTCATGAGCACCGTCGTTAGGTCCTCACTTACTTTTGGCTCAAAACTGGCGTAAATGTACAATATGTAGAGAAAGGTGGTTCGATGTGTCCCACTAATTGACAACTGCAATTCCCCGGCTCGATATAAACAGCGGTAGGATTGTGCTTTAGCACGGGTATTAGGGGCCCTCTGTCCTGATTCTTGGAGGAAATAAGGTTGTTTTATTGTGTACAGAAATGATAATTTTATGTTTCTATTGTGTGTTGAGGTTGAATGTGTAGTTAGAGAGGGTCAATGGTACTCAATACTCCGCATCTGAATTTATTTATTGGCGTGATTGTGCAGTACGAGGTTAATTGCGGAATGTTGAGTACTCATCGACTCTCATTTAGATTAGTATAAAGGGTGATGGAGGAAAATGGAGTATTATACCATCAATGGAGTGAATAGTATAAAAATAAGAAAGAATATAATTAGCAAAGCTAGTGGTCAGCGAGAAGTGATAGTACCTCAACTCTGTACCCGTTGTGTATGTGAATATACATTACAAATATGAGATTTTATAAATCATTAATCGGTAAAAATGGTATAATAATTTTACATTTATTTCATTGTAATTAAAACAGACGATTATTTTTTGTAACAGTCTTTCCTTTTTAGACGGAGAAGAAGATCTTCCAGATGGGTCGTTCTTCCGGCGTACCCTTTGTCCAAAAAGGCAGTTAAACCCGAGGAATCAGGCGATTCGACCGGCAAAGGTAAGTCTAAACTAGTTATAGAATTTTTAACTGAAAACTAAATGTTATCGTCCCGAAATGTCGCTGGGAGCATCTTCCCGGAGGGAGGTTAAATTGCGATTTAGGGCATTGTTTATTACCCCACAATTTAATTTTCTTCCGGTCCAGCAGCCTCAAAAACTTCTGAAAAAATAAATCTTGCGCGCACAACTCTCGTTCAAACATTAGCAGGCATTCAATGGTATAATAATTTGGGAAAAAGCCTAGATCTTATTATAAATTCCAATAAATTTGAGAAAGCTGAAAAGTGCTCTTCGAAAGAAACACTGGGGACCCAGTAACTCCTTTAAATAACTGGAAGCCTTCGCCTAAAGGGTTCTTATTCCTTCCATTAGCAACCATTATAATTTGTTACCGTTACTTTATTTCACATTCTTTCATTTTTAATTTTGTATCCTTATAATTTCAATTCTTTACCCTGCCGAAACAAAATAATTACAGGTGTGCTTAGAAAAAATAAGACGAATTAATAGTGAAGAAAAACAAATTTAACATACAATTAATTAATTAATTTTTATTTTATCCTCAAAGAGACAAGATTTCTTGATTCGTCAACCCATATTCGTTAAGGAAATTTCGAAAAAAACGAATTTCTTCAAACTAGACTTTTAACGGTTTGGCCAGCTAGCTGTCATTATGGCTGTTGCCTCGCGTTTATAACAGACAAATTTCGATCTCCAGTAAGAGGGCTGGCGATATTTTTCATTTGACGAAACTCCTGGACCTTTATTCATTCTGTATTGGCCCGTCTACAACAAGTGGTAAAAACTTCTTCAATCCATGTACACATATACGAAGATACTTTTTGTTACATATTATTTGACGGGACTCAAGATACTAGATATTCTTCTATACTGCGCCGTCATTCCCGCTAATATTTATTTCACATTAATAAAACCATACAAACCAACAAAATTCATACTTTTTAAGAATTCCCAATTTTGGTGGGCTTATGATAGTGTCTCGTCCAGAATCACTGTAAAAAATAAATTTATCTTTTGTTATTGGTCCTATTACTGAACAAGAACAATTATTCAGTGATTTATAATTTTATGTAAACTGTGGTTGAAATGAAAGGAAACGAATGTGCTCGAGTCCCGCTCGTGACATTAATCTTTTCATCTCTATCACGCTTTACATATAAAAATATATATATTTATTTAACAAAAAACATAAGTTGGTGAAAAGAATATGTTTTACAAAATTTAAAAATACTGTGATCAGTGTGTAGTAGATTTTTTATTTTACACTCATAGGGTTTACCGTAATGACATATGGGTCTAGTGTGCGAAGTTGTCCATATGTAGTGATCAAAGGAAGAAACTCCAAGAGGGTTAGCGGAAGTCGATTAATACAGGTTTATTATTTCTCTCTGATGTTTCTCAGTAGGAAACCGGTTAACGCCCGAAAGAGACCTAATCTGTAGAAAACACTCCACCACGCCTAGACAATTAACGGGTTTTTACCGTAGTTAAAATACGTCTTTATTAAAGAAAACAGAAGGGAGAAAAATGCATCACGGCCGTATATGGAAGCATTAATAAACCGGTCGTGTATCTAGTCAGCCCACCATCAATTTTTTTCCCTCCCTAAAGCCTCAAACTGTAAATTTGTTATTTGGTTTACGAATAGGTTAAACAATTCGGATTTGCTGAAAGTCAGTTTGTTTGTGCATAATGCGCTCTCTCTCTCTCTCTCTCTCTCTCTCTCTCTCTCTATCTATCTATCTATCTCTCTCTCTCTCTCTCTCTCACTCTCTCACTCTCTCACTCTCTCACTCTCTCCCATATATATATATATATATATAGAGAGAGAGAGAGAGAGAAATATATATATATCTATGCTATGTCTAAAGGAGGAACGCGTGACATTCAGACAGCTTTTCTTTTCTTTTTATGTATGGGCCTTAATGCGTTGGGCCTAAAATTGTTTTGTCTGCCCAAAGTATACACAAAAATCAATATAATAATGAAAATAATTGATGGTCTTTAATGTTAAATCATGAGAGTTTCCACGAAAAAAACAAACTCAAGTTGAAGAGATGTTAATATCTAATAGATACCCAAAATCTTTGTATAAAAAATACTAAATAGAAAGTTAAATGATAGTGTGCCCATGGATATAACCAAAATTTTAATAATTTCTTTTACATATGTTAACGTGAAATTTTTATGATTAACATTTTGGTTATATTCATGCGTTAGGCCAACGCTGAATATAACCAAAATGTTAGTTAGGCCAACGCATGAAGGCCCATACATATGATTGCAGAAACGATAGTAGAGCGGGAAAGGAGCTGTCGAAACATTCAAATGAACACAAACATGACTTTAATTGACTTAAAAATTGTGAACAAAAAAAATTCTAGGGCGTCGTATATAAAAAATGTTCTCAATGTTTACAATTTGAAAGCCGAATACGATAGTATTACCACAATTTATTCAAATTATTAACAAAATAGAATATCTTTATAAAATGAATAGATTGTAATCTAGACCAATGCATGTACATAGCATTTGTGTATTTGCTTATTTTTCTATTTATAAGTTCTGATATTGGGCAAAAAACCCTTCCAACAGCGGGGAATTTGCATTAGTATGTTGGATGTTAAGTAAGAACGGCATCTAACTGGCCTGTTGTCTTCGTCGAGTGATAAAGAATAGCATGTTTTTATTTTGTTACTTGCAACGAGATATTGTGCGCTCGCAATTATTTATAAATCTATGACATTATTTTTGTAAATGCTAAACAAAAGAATGTGTATTTCTTCTTGAATTACTATATTGATAATCGCTGCATTTGAGAAAGACTAAATATACAATCGAAAGCTTCACAATAAAACAAAACCATGCTGTTTGTCTTGACCACAAACTGAGAGCAATTAAAATTCATAAAATCACATAAAACTCACATTCCCGCACTACCCACACACCATTAAAATCACCACATAACAAAATGAAAAAAAAAAATACAACAATGACACCCACCCCCTCAGACAAAGTGGCACGTAATCCCGAATCGCATTTTAGTAACCAAAACAACCGCGAGTGGAAACACACCCTGTAAGTGTGCCCGTTCAACATTCGTTCACCGAATCGAAGCCCAAAACCCATAATCAACTCTAATTATTATTTAAAAAGTATAATTTAAACTTAAGGCAAAGAAAGGAAGTGTGCTTCGCACATTTTTAACAAAGTGCAGCACATTCGTAAATAAAATAACAAAAATTAAAAGGCCACCGGCATTAAAAATATGAATGGTGCGGAAGTCGATCAACAGCGGCGTGAGCGGTACATCCAAGTTGATAGAACAATCCTCAAATTTCTCGCCACAAAAGCCTTATTCCGAGTTACGAAGTAAAAGAGGAGTGGCCCCTGTCGTTATTATGTCGTTAAACACACAACACTGTAATGATTCGATTAAATGATTGATTAATGATGAATTTGATCTAAAAAATTTAATTTATTAATAATAAATAAGTTATGTATTTTTATTTCGTTTTGTTTATGATTATAAAAGAATATAAACTTTTTTTTAGTTCAATGAACTCCAGCAGACGGCTAATAGATTCATTTCCTAATTAATGCTTCAAATCGTTAATCTGTAATTGTTTAAATGTTTTAAATAATGGCACAGGCGTTTGACCGGTATTGTATTTAATAAAATCTTGTCCTTCCAAAAACCCTCGACTAAATCCTCCGCTCTTATCCAACAGAACAGTTCTTTTGTGCCCGACAAGGATCAAATGACTACAAATATTGATGCCTAGTCGCGAGAATACCGAAGGGCAGGGTACTTGGACTAATAGGGTAATACTGGGGGGGGGGAGCCGAGTGGTTAAGGCGTCAGACTCACGGCTAGTAAACCTCGCGGTCGTGGGTTCGGTCCCCACCGTCGCCTCTGGAATTTTTCTGATGCCTAAGGGGACCGGTGGCCGCAATTAAAAGAAATTTACACGTTACTCATCAATGGAAGGGGCGGGACCATATCGCAGTGACCCTGAACCTGGTCCCAACTCCATTCAAAAAGGAGTTTCTTCGATGGAAAAACACCGGTACAACGGGGGCTCAAGTTCACATTTGTGTTGCGAGCTCTCCCCCAAAATATGGAGCCAGGGTATAGTACAATAAGCTGTACAACTGCAGTGCTCAGGAGGGAGCTCCTCCAGCCCCTGGTATCCATCCATCCACATCCAATAGGGTACCCTATACCCTTTATTCTGCATATGTTTCTACTAAAACATCTAGCCTTCTTTCATTTTTTGCCGATGGCACAGCCATACTATATTACAACCCCGTTGCTATATTGCTTTGGAAGACCTGCAGGGTCATATCACATTTATAGAAAATTGGTGTAGACAGTGGAAAAAAATTGAAAATCTTCCCTCCATATTTTACAATAATGTTCCTATCTCTAAATCCGACTGCGATTGTTACCTTCCGTAATCCGCTCACGCTTTAAGCTGCATTAGCATGTGCGATGTAATGGCAAGACCTAAACACACGCTACGGTCTACTCATCAAACTTATAGAAAGTCAATTCAGGCTGCCGACGAAAAACAAAATTAAAATTCACACAATGCTATTACGACTAAACAACGATAAAGTACTGTAGGGATCAGCTAAATTTTGATATATCCAACGTGCCCAATCTTTTCAGTATAATGCCCTTAGATCAAAAATAAATGCTCGGTATAATTTCTCCAACAGTACTCTCATCATCTATTAACATCCCATTTAACCAAAGCATACATAATTTCCAACCCTTTACCAAATTCCGCAATAATTTTCCCTATTACGCCAATAGTCTCGCCCAAGCCTTACCTAACAGAACTTTTAAGACGTCTCAAGAGGAATAGATCTGCGACCTCCTTTCTTCAGCGAAGACAGTGAAGTTAATCAGTGAAGAGAACTTGGAGCATAATATTGATTATTTACTTCCCTCAATGTAAACATGAAAATAATTCCAAGTATACCAAGTATAATCAAATTACATATTGTAACAAAAAATTGCGGATAGTAATAAAATAAGGAAAAAGTTAAATAAAGCATTGTTTGTTATTATTCTGATTGACTTTACAATTCTTTCTGAAGAATGTTTTATTATTATTATTGTTTTGGAGTGAATAGAAGAATATGGTAAAGGTAAAATAAATACATAAATTCACTAGACGCTTATGTGTAAGCACGTTTTTTAAATCACTTTTTGAAGATTACTTGGACAAAAGATGTTACAATTTCTTTTATATTTAAAAACAATGCCCTGATTGCCACGTTTGCTCGTGTGTGCTAAAATGGATGTGAGAGTATGTAGGTTTAAAGGAATGGTCGGACCTCCTTTTTTCCTCAATTAACACTTTGGCGTTAGTCCAGCCTGGCATTCCGAAAATATGCTTCGTTAGGTTATTAAACGTTTCTGCCCGGTTTATTAAGCAGGCTTTTTCTAATTCACCGTGCTAGGTCAAACCAAATGTAGACTTGTACAAAGGAGTAAAATATACGGTTTCGAGGAAAGGAACTTTTGTTTTCCCTTTTTCTTCCGAACTTATGGAGGTGGGGAAGCGTTATATTAATGAGGAATGTCGAGAAAATTTCTACCCGCATTTTGCGTTTTAGGACTTTCTGAACAAATTTGGTACCAAGTACTCATCTATATCTTTGAAAATGTGTATGGTGATAAGTGATCGTTAATAGATAATTATTCAGAAATGGTCAGATGAGGTCTGGTGTGATGGAGGTTTCTGAAAAACGTTTTCTTCATCGTGCCAACGTTTCGATCTTTATTGAGATCATCTTCGGGGCTTGGGATTTAAAAACATTGTTTACATTTAACAAATACATGTAGGATGTGGGAAAAAGTGAATTAATATAATGCAAAATATAAATTTTTTTGTAAATTCAATCAAACTATTTCTACTCACTCAAAGTGTCTGTCATCTGTGTAATTGTGCTATTCCTACGCATCGTGTTGAGAGTGCCAATGAGATATTGATGTTTTACGTTCATATATGTTGAATATTGAATGGGTGGGAAGGAAAGTCGTAGAAACGAATTTTTTTTATAAGGCGTCGGCTTCTTTGAGGTGAAAAGAGCCAACGAAGGGAAACAATGTGTTGGCAATGGTTCAGCCAGATTATCATTTCAAGATTACATAGAAAGGGATGAATAGAAAATTGTAAGCTAAATTATTGGAAAATTAGACTATGCGCAAAATATTTGATATGGAATGTGATGTGATGATAATGTATGTTATCTATATTGAATTTGATTAATGATATGGCTGCGAATGAGTTTGCATTATCTGTTCTGTACTTTATCTCTGTTGATAAGAATCTTTTCTTAAAAATTACGTTTACGTTTTGTTCGGGGTTAAAATTTTTGGATTGTTGAAGTCGAAACTGTGTTTGTGTTCAAATTGGTGGGTAGCGAGTGCTGTAGGAGAGTACCCTTCCTCACTAAATAGGTAGATGATATATTGACAGCAGTTCCTGCAGATCAAATTCGAACTGCATTATATACATTTCATAGCTTTCACCAATGCCTACAATTTACAAACGAAATCGAAAACAACAAAAAATATGATTTTTTAGAAACACTCGTAATAAAACAACCAGATGGCGCGTTAATCACAGATTGGTAACAAAAACCAAGAAACATAGATTGTTACCTCAACTTTATATCTCACCCCTTCATACAATAATAAACATGGCTAAAGGGTTACTCCGCACAATGATTACTCTCATCCATGAATCTTTTCATCAGAAGAGCATAAACGTATACAAACTGATCCTCCATAACAATCTCTACCCTAAACACATTATTAACAGAATAATCAACATGTACAACTCAACACTAACACCATCCACCATTACTAATAATAAGTCTATCAAATACAAACAAACCCATACATACATTTCCATGACATTTATTCAAGGCCTATCACATAAATTAAACCAATTTCTCTTGTCCGATAATTCCAAAATAGCTTTCAAAAATTATAAAAAATTTAAACAGTTTTTTCCAATATTAAAGATCGCACACCAATAAAAAATAATCTGACGTAATCTACAAAATCAACTGTTTTAACTGTCCGGCAACTTACATCTGTCTTAAGTCCCAATATGTGGGTGGACAAGAGAGTAAAACAACATATCTATGATTGCAAAAAACCCAAGCAAAATCCTACAAAACTCGCTACCTACCCACCATTTTGAACACAAACGCAATGTCGACTTCAACAATCCAAATATATTACACACAGAATAAAATAAACACACATGGAATTCAGTCACGCCAATATCATTAATCAAATTCAATATAGGTAACATACATCATCTCATCACATTCCACACTTCAAACATTTTTCACTCAGTCTAATTTTCCAACAATTTAGCTTTCCTATTCCTATTTATCCCTTTCAATAAAATCCTGAAAGGCTAATCTGACCGAACCGTTACCGACGTTTTTCCCCTTCGTCGGCTTTTTCACCTCAAAGAAGCCAGAGAGTGCCATCTACACTACACGCAAGAATTCCAAAATTACATAGAATACAATATACCGTCGCTTTGTGGATGATCACCTAAGAATTTTATTTCAAACTGATTCACATATGCGCATGCGCATTCACAAAATATTAGGATGCTCTACTGCCCACGCACTTGGCATTTTCTTTTACATTTACATAGGCTCAATTTTGCCTGTTTATGCATTGTGTGCATATACATAGGTGCAGAACCGAGACTAACACTTCTCGTGGCAAGCTGCGAGAATCAGTCACTTCGGACAGATCTTATACCTATCCAAACCGCTGTCGAATTTTTAAGGGCCTATCGACATTTGGGTCATTTCAGCCCCTAAGCATACGGTTTAACCCAAACACACCCACTCGAGCTTCGATCTTTAGTGAGATCATCTTCAGGGCTCAAAGTGTTTGTTTTCTGTGTAATTGTGTCTTTCTTGTGTGCCGTGTTAAGAGTGCCTATTTTTCACTCTCTTCTCAATAAAGATAGAAACGTTGGCATGGTAAAGAAGAGAAAATGTTTTCTTAAAATTACCAGACGCCATCTCACGATGTAGAAATAATCATCGACTAACTAACACCACACAAAATACTTACAGTACCTAGTCTGATTAGACATGCTTCATTAGACACGAATGCACTATATACATGTTCAAGCACGTAAGTACATTCTCACGAAATATTTAAAACGTCTATTGCCAAATTTATTTTATGTACAACTATAGGGTTACTGTCAATAAACAAAAGATATATACAGAACTACTCCAGTTTCCTTTTCATATTTATTAAGTAAGTAGTTCGGTGTGATTAGCTTTCGTACAGCCTTCTAAACATACAATTATTTTATAGTAAAATATTTATCAAATATAATATTACTTTAAATACTAAATACTTATATAATTTACAATACAATTTCACACCATCATATTGGTTGTTTTGTTCCTTTAAAGAAAGGGTTAGTTAATTCATATTACAAAGAGTTGAGTAAAAGTTAAAAATAGTGAAATTGAAATTTTAAAAATTAATTTGAAGTTAAAAAATTAATTTAAAATTAAGAATGGTTAATTTGATACGAAAAAGGGTTTAGTTCAAAAGAAAAAAAACGGCTTGATTTAACGATAAAAAAATTCATTCAATGGAAAAACATCAATAAATACTATTAATAGACATCGACAATAGAGAATGGTCTGATTATTACTTTATACCATCCAAGTTACTAATTGCAAAACCCAATTTTCCCATAAGGTGGCTATGCTTGTTTCCCCAAAGTTTCCCATAAAACCCGATTTAACGATTACATACAAGCTTTTCTTCATTTCGGAAGGATAAAATGGAGATGAAAGTCAATAAAAAAAAGATATTTCGCCGTTTTGGATACATCCCGCAGCAGATCGTTCCTGTGCAAACAATGATCGTCAAGAGGGTGGAAGGGCCTCGGCGCCCTTTGATTTTGCCACCTTTTGATGGAGTGTTTAGTAGATAGAGATGAGAGCTGTTTAAATTATCCGAAGGCTTTCACTTTTCCTTTTCCACTCCCCGAGCAATTTCCTCGAAGAGAACTTTTTCAATATAAGAGCTTCGGCCTCCAAAAAGCTTTAATTTATTTTTCCGCCAGCAAACTAATTGCTGCCTGTTTTATGCTATGAAAAAGCCGTTGCCCTATTTGTTTTGGAAAAACGGAAAAACAAAATACAGGAATACCTTTGAGAATACCGACGTTTCAACTATTTACTAAGTTACTCGCCAAAGCTTAAAGAGCAATGAGCTCCACTTCACATATATTGGTAAAAATATATTTCCTTTGTAAACCAAAATAACACAGCAAAAAATTAAACTCATACCATCAAAGAGAAATTACGGTTATCTACAAATACATTCAGTACTTATTAAAAAAATGTATATATACAAATTGTAAGTCTATGCGAAGTCAATGACGGCAATGTCTTTCCGATTTCATCTTAAACTAGGTGGGCTCCATGTGGTGGCTTTACATACCCATTTAAGAAAATGTAGATGGGTCCTCAAAAATATTTTTCTCATAGTTCAACACTCCAACATGGAAAACAACGAAAATTCATTATTTTAAGCGAAATCAAACGCCAAGCTTGAATGACTAATAAGTAAAATATATGAAAAATTAACTTTTTATTCATTTGCCTTTCTAAACGAAAATATCAATGTTGATATAAGAAGATGCTGGTATTGAAAAAAAATGGCACAAACAATAAACTTGGCAAATATTTAATGTAATAAATAAAGGTAATTTCGAGAACATTTCAAAAATGAAATTAAATAGCTTTTAATTTCGTTCGGCTTAAACTCAAGTAAGACTAAAAATATACTTGTAAACCAAGATATATGAGTTTCTTTGTTTATTGATTGGTATTTGGATACTTCATTAATCACACATTTAAATTAGAAATGATTTAAGTTAAATTTCAATAATTGCTGGAATACAATAGTCCCATTTTGATGGACGCCACCTCATACAGGCCTAGTAATTTCTGACATGCAATACACAGGTTGGGCAAACATACTCCGCTCATTGTAATTAACATTATATGTTTGAACACCTCGAAAATGATATAAAATGGAATAGCTCCTTCAGATTACTATTTACTTCGGTTGATAGTCCACTTGTTAATGGCGTATTATCAACTATCAAGTCTGAATAAATCATAAATGCTGGTTGCGTTTTTAGCCTTAGTTTAGGACTCATCGTGAATCGAGAAACGGAAGAATATTTGTCTCAATTTTAAGACACGATTTGAATAAATATCTTGTACATAATTTAGTTTTTAATAGACATATGTTTTTTTGTTTTTCAAGCATATTTAGCATAATAAAAAGGAGCTTTATGTCCTGCTCGGTTACGTATGCTCAATGTAAAACTCCCTAATCGCCGTGGGCCGTTTGTATGTCGGCAACAATCCCCGGGATGGGAAATAGTAGCCCGATGGTGATATATTTGACGTTTGCCCCTAGAAAGTAGGATTCGCCTGGATAAAGGTACGGGGGACAATGCTGAACGGGATTTAACCCGTCGACAAGAGGACGAACAAAGGATTGTTTAAACCATTATAATGGTGAAATTCCGGCCTTTGGGGGCTGTAAAAGCGAAATGGTCCAGGCCCTTTTTTAAGGCTTTAATTTTATCCGACCTGTGCTAAATTCAATTTTCACTTTAGCCCTCTTCCCTTGAAGAGACAGACGACGTTTTATGGGAAATAATACCCACACCATTTGGTTATATTTACAATTGAACTTTAAATTCGAATAATATTTGTTAATTTATAGTTTATGATATACGGAACCACCTTCTTCTTCTACTATCTTGTAATTTTAAGGAAGGCTTTTCTATATGATTTACACATTTAAACAAAACAATATAACCCACTTAAATTACTTAAACTAATAAACCATTAAGTTTCTGAAAAATTATATTTTATAAAAATAATTGTCTGAATATTGACGAATCGGTAGGATTTCTGTCGGGTCTCGCTTTGCGCAACACCTTGCCATGATCTGCCTTTCTGGACGACCTTAACCCATTTTCTTAAACCGCATAGGAATTGCGGCCGGCTTTCGTGTAATTGTATGCAGATTCTATCAAGTTATGCGATTATGCTGCGGTTTTCTGTGTTTATTTAATGTGGAGATTTTCTGTATTTTTCGAAACTACCGAAGCACTTAAAAAATTAAATTACTTACTGTGTTTCTAGGAAATTTCATTCATATTACTGTGAATTTAGTTCTAAAGAGCGCATCATCCTTGCTTGTTCTGTACTAATTAAATATTAAGATAGATGTATGTACTGGTTTTTTCTTCCACTTCACTATAAACTTGAAATTTATACCATACTTACCAATGTTTCAGTACGTTCGACCCTCCTGTATGACATGAATTACATTGTTTTTCTACTTTATTTACAAATTTGTTAGCAATTGACGACTTTATTAATTCAATATACCATGTACATACCATAACATTACTAGGTGCTTCTGAAAAGTCATTCAAATTGTGTAAATTAGTTTCCCAGAGCTCAGACACATACAATGAAATGGAGTAGTGCTGCTGTTTTGGCAATTAGATCTTTTTTAATATTCAAACTATTATAAAGAAGAAATTGCTTAGTTCCCTATGTTTAATTTTTGAATGTTTTGGTAGTTTCTTACTTGTCAATAATAACAGAGATGATTTTGCCGTATTATGAAATTTTGTATGTATACCTAATCATGTTTAATGTTACAATCTGACTTTTTGATTCTCTCTTCTAGAATTTCATTTTGCTGTTATTTACAATCCAAAACCAAAACGATACCACATTGTTCGTACAATATTAAACATTAAACTCAACGGAGATGATGTGCCCATATCAATATATACTAACGATACAAAAAATATGGATGTGAATGGATATGTGAGGGAAGGCCGTCGATGAAGAGCACATATGCCTTAGTTATACGCCATACTTCAAAGTAATAATAATCTTCTTTTACATCGCAACAATGGATTATGTTTAAATATCGAAAGTTCATTGGTGGTCGATTGAAGATTCGGCGTCGCTAAAAAAACGTGGACTCAAAGTTTTAATGGACTTCTCCGTTCGAAGGAAATACTGGCTTCCTGGAGGTAGTAAGCCGGGTTACTAATTTGATCTCTGACACGTGCCCAACTTCCGATTAATCAAACTTTCTTGGTTCCATTTCTACTTTTATCTTAACCGATGGCCGGTTCATGGATGAATAATAAATCCAACAAGTTTAAATGACTTATGGAAAATCTTTATAAACAATCACAATTTTTTCTGTTACTACGCTATATTCTACTAAATAATGTTATTATTTTCAGTGATAATATACTACACAAAATGTCACAATAAAATAAAATAATATTCGACCGTTTACATTACTCTTCGCACTAAATATTGGAGAAGGCTTTCCACACTCCGGACAATAGAAAAAAAGCGGCGCTAATGTTACAGAAACATCATGTTTCTGTGCCGAACTCATTCATATGACGTAATTTTTTTGGATAGCAAAAACATGGTACCGGCAGAGTTAAGGCCGAACCCCACATGACTGCACCGAGTAACTGACTTCTGTCTGGCAACACATGGAGAGCGATTAAGGCAATGGAAGTGAGCCGGCTACTCACCACATCCCCGTTGCGACTCCACACAACACACTGCACCTGACCCGCACTGTGCCCGACTAGTTCGGTTTAGTTTGACGGACACGGATCATGTGAGGTGCAGTGTAAAATTTGTTTTTTAATATATTTTTTTAAATATTTCGTTTATCTATTTATTCTCGATTGTCTTTTTATAATTGTAAATTTCTTTGTCGGCCATATCTTTGATTCGAAGCTTAGAAAGTAAAGCGTGGCCACTCGTCTTTAGCCCGATTCCGAGATACGGGAAGTGCAAATAGGAGCCCTCATAGTGAATCTCTGCTCTTTACGACGCCAAGGAAGAACATAAATACATGCCGGAACTCTTTCCATAGTGCCCGCCAGATCCAAAGTAAAGTACAAGATGTTTTGGGAAGGCCATTATGAACACAAACGATTTGTAATAAGTTGGCTTCATGTCATGTGGCATTTTGAGACTACCCGAGCAACTCAGGATAAGATGGTGCAGCGAGCGCCTAGAAATGAATAACAGAAAGAGAGCCATTTTGAATGCTGTTCTATTTACTGGTGAATCGTGTTTATGTCTGTATAGTGTTAACAGGCGACGAAAAATCGACCAAAACAGGGGATGCGTGCAATGCCCCATTTCGTCCCCTCTTCAGTGCCGTTTGGAGTACTCGGTATAATGATCTGGGCTGGAATTCTGGGAGTCGAAATGGACTCCATACGTAAAAACGCAATCCGTTAAGTATAACAAATTATCGAGGAATGCACCCCTTAAACCGAAGATCACATTGGGAAAGATTTTAGATTTCTGTTTGACAATGCCGCCTATCTGCCGTTTCTCCTATTGTCTCCACACATCAATCCTACCGAAAAAATACTGGATGTGTTGCAGAAGGCTTTGCGATCACCACCAGCAGACAGTTTACATGCAACAACTGAGTGCAGCGTTGAAACATTTATGGAGTGAAAAAAAATGAAAAAGTGATGAAAACTAGAAATGATGCCATTGCCCTGAGAGCTAGGTGGCAGGAAAACAAAATAAATAAAAACAAAGCTAAAATTTCCAAAATATTTTATTATCGTATGAAAAATAAAAATACAATACATATAAATCATATAAATTAATTTTTTTAAATGAACATTCATTGGCTTGCATACCGCGTAGCCCGGCTTTATGAAGTTGTTTTTGAATATGTACTTAATTCCAATTTGCAAGTAAAAGAAAAAATTAAGAGGACGAACGGACAAAAACCCACATTTGGAAAAGCCGAAATAAGAATATGCATGGCATTACGTGATGTGATTTAGAAATACCGGAATCCTTGCGTCTTGTTTTTATAATGAAGAAAATATTTGGTGAAGTATTTTTTCAGTTGTCAAATGTTCATAGGTACCTACGCATATATTTATATGCAGATGCTCTTGCTCTGAAGATACAAGCACGACTGGTTGTTCCTGCTGTGAAGGCAAAGGCAGGACTGCTTGACTGACTCAGTGACTTAGTCCTTTGTTCTTCTTCTTCTTTGTGTTCCACTCGTTGTCTCAACTATGTCACGACGTCACAGTTTGCCAGATACGTCACTGCATTCCTTTTCATCTCCGACAT